>CANNZV010005632.1:0-25213 GCA_947561585.1 Caprella mutica | reverse complement strand
CAACAAACGATTTATCTACAGCAAAGGATCTATCTACAGCAAAGGATCTATCTATAGCAAAGGATCTATCTAAAGCAAAGGATCTATCTTCAGCAAAGGATCTTTCTATAGCATAGGATCTATTTACAGCAAAGGATCAATCTACAATATGTGATCCATCTACAGCAAAAGGATCTATCTACAGTAAAGGATCTATCTAATGCGAAGGATCTATCTACAGCAAAGGATCTACAATAGCAAAGGATCTATCTACAGCAAAGGATCTATCTACAGCAAAGGATCTATCTACAGCAAAGGATCTATCTACAGGAAAGGATCTATCTACAGCAAAGGACCTATCTACAGTGAAGGATCTATTTCAATCAATTGATCAATCTACAGCAGGTGATCTGTCTACAGTAAAGATTCTATTTACAGTAAAGGAGCTATCTACAGCAAAAGATCTATCTACAATAAGGATCTATCTGCAGCAAAGGATCTATCTACAGCACAGGATCTATCTTCAGCAAAGGATCTTTATACAGCATAGGATCTATATACAGCAAAGGATCTATCTACAACAAAGGATCTATCTACAGCAAAGGATCTATCTACAGGAAAGGATCTATCTACAGCAAAGGACCTATCTACAGTGAAGGATCTATTTCAATCAATTGATCAATCTACAGCAGGTGATCTGTCTACAGTAAAGATTCTATTTACAGTAAAGGAGCTATCTACAGCAAAAGATCTATCTACAATAAGGGATCTATCTGCAGCAAAGGATCCGTCTACAGCAAAGAATCTATCTACAGCAAAGGATCTATCTACAGCAAACGATCTATCTACAGCAAAGGATCTATATACAGCAAAGGATCTATCTACAATAAGTGAACAATCTACGGTAAAGGATCTATCTATATCCAAGGATCTATCTACAGCAAGAAGATTTATCTAAAGCAAATGATCTATTTGCAGCAAATAATCTATCTACAGCAAAGGATCTATCTACAGCAATGGATCTATCTACAGCAAAGGATCTATCTACAGTAAGGGATCTATCTACAGCAAAGAATCTATCTCTACACCAAAAGATCTTTCTACAGCGAAAGATCTGTCAACAGCAAAGGATCTATCTACAGCAAAGGATCTGTTTTACAGCAGAAGATCTTTCTACAGCAGAGGATCTTTCACAGCAAAGGATCTATCTGCAGCAAACGATCTATTTACAGTATGGGATCTATCTACAGCAAAGGTTTTATCTACATTAAAGGATCTATCTAAAGAAAAGGTTCTGTCTACAGAAGAGGATCCATCTAATGCGAAGGATCTATCTACAGCAAAGGATCTATCTACATTAGGGGATCTTTTGCAGCGAAGGATCAATCTACAGCAAAGTATCTATTTACAGCGAAGGATCTATTTACTACAAAGGATCTATCTACAGCAAAGGATCTATCTACAACAAGGAATCTATATACAGCAATGAATCTATCTACAGTAAAGGATCTATCTTCAGCAAAGGATCTATCTACAGCAAAGGATCTATCTACAGCAAAGGCTCCGTCTACAGTAAAGAATCTATCTACAGCAAAGGATCTATCTACAGCAAACGATTTATCTACAGCAAAGGATCTATATACAGCAAAGGATCTATCTACAGCAAAGGATCTATCTACAGTAAAGGATCTATCTACAGCAAGTATCTATTTACAGCAAAAGATCTTTCTACAACAGAGGATCTTTCTACATTAAAGGTTTCTATCTACAGCAAATGATCTTTCTACAGCAAAAGATCTATCAGCAGTATAAGATATTTCTACAGCAAAGGATCTATCTACAACAAACGATTTATCTACAGCAAAGGATCTATCTACAGCAAAGGATCCATCTACAGCAAAGATCTATCTACAGTAAAGGATCTATATACTGCAAAGGATCTGTCTACAGCAAGGATCTATCTACAACAAAGAATCTATCTACAGCAAAGAATCTATGTTCAGCCATTAATCTATCTACAGCAAAGGATCTATCTACAGAAAAAGAGATCAATCTACAGCAAAGGATCTATCTACAGTAAAGGGGACTATATATAGCAAAGGATCCATCTACAGTTAAGGATATATCAATGCAAAGGATCAATCTATAGCAAAAGATTTATTTATAGCAAAAATTCTATCTACAGCAAAGAATCTATCTACAGCAAAGGATCTATCTACAGGAAAGGATCTATCTACAGCAAAGGGACCTATCTACAGTGAAGGATCTATTTAAATCAATTGATCAATCTAGAGCAGGGGATCTATCTACAGTAAAGGTTCTATTACAGTAAAGGATCTATCTACAGCAAAAGATCTATCTACAATAAGGGATCTATCTGCAGCAAAGGATCTATCAACAGCAAAGGATCTATCTTCAGCAAAGGATCTTTATACAGCATTGAATCTATGTACAGTAATGGATCTATCTACTGCATAGGTTACATCTAAAACCAAAGAATCTATCTACAGCAAAGAATCTATGTTCAGCAAAGAATCCATCTACAGAAAAGGATCTATCTACAGCAAAGGATCTATCAACAGCAAAATATCTATCTTCAGGCAAAAGATCTTTATACAGCATTGAATCTATGTACAGTAATGGATCTATCTACTGCATAGGTTACATCTAATGCAAAGAATCTATCTACAGCAAAGAATCATGTTCAGCAAGAATCCATCTACAGAAAAGGATCTATCTACAACAAAGGATCTATCTACAGCAAAGGATCAATCTTTAACAAATAATCTTTCTACAGTTAAAGAACTATCAACAGCAATAATCCATCTACATCAAAGGATCTATCTACAGCAAAGGATCCATCTACAGCACAGGATCTTTCTTCAGCAAAGGATCTTTCTACTAATAGGATCTATCTACAGCAAAGGATCTATATCCAGTAAAGGATCTATATACAGCAAAGGATCTATCTACAGTAGAGGATCTATCTACATCATATGATCAATATACAGCAAGGGTTCTACCTACAGCAAAGGATCTATTTACAGAAAAGGATCTATCTACAGCAAAAGATCTATCAACAATAAGGGATCGATCTGCAGCAAATGATCTATCTACAGCAAAGGATCTATTCTTCAGCAAAGGATCTTTATACAGCATAGGATCTATATACAGCAAAGGATCTATCTACAATAAGTGAACTATCTACAGTAAAGGATATATCTATATCCAAGGATCTATCTACAGCAAGAGATTATCTACAGCAAATGATCTATTTGCAGCAAATAATCTATCTACAGCAAAGGATCTACCTGAAACAAAGGATCTATATAACAGCGAAGGATCGATCTACAGCGAAGGATCTATCTACAGCAATGGATTTATCTACAGCAAAAGATCTATCTACAGTAAGGGATCTATCTACATCAAAGAATCTATCTACACCAAAAGATCTTTCTACAGCGAAAGATCTGTCAACAGCAAAGGATCTATCTTCAGCAAAGGATCTTTATACAGCATAGGATCTATGTACTGTAATGGATCTATCTACTGCATAGGATACATCTACTGCAAAGAATCTATCTACAGCAAAGAATCTACCTTCAGCAAAGAATCTACCTTCAGCAAAGAATCTATCTACAGAAAAGGATCTATTTACAACAAATGATCTATCTACAGCAATGGATCAATCTATAGCAAAGATCTATCAACAGCAAAGGATCTATCTAAATCATATGATCAATCTACAGCAAGTAATCTATCTACAGTAAAGGATCTATTTACAGCAAAGGATCTTTATACAGCATAGGATCTATGTACTGTAATGGATCTATCTACTGCATAGGATACATCTACTGCAATGAATCTATCTACAGCAAATAATCTAACTTCAGCAAAGAATCTATCTACAGAAAACGATCTATCTACAACAAAGGATCTATCTACAGATATGATCAATCTACAGCAAAGGATCTATCAACAGTTGAAGAACTCTCTACAGCAAAGGATCCATCTACAGCAAAGGATCTATCTATAGCAAAGGATCTATCTACAGCAAAGGATCTATCTTCAGCAAAGGATCTTTCTATAGCATAGGATATATCTACAGCAATGGATCAATCTACAATATGTGATCTATCTACAGCAAAGGATCTATCTACAGCAAAAGATCTATCTAAAGCAAAGGATCTATCTACAGCAAAGGATCTATCTACAGCAAAGGATCTATCTACAGTCAAGGATCTTTCCACAGCAAAAGATCTATTTACAGCAAAAGCTCTATCTACAGCTAAGGATCTATCTACAGCAAAGGATCTATCTACAGCTAAGGATCTATCTACAGCAAAGGATCTATCTACACTAAAGGACCTATCTACAGTAAAGGATCTATCTAAACCATATGATCAATCTACACCAAGGGATCTATCTACAGCAAAGGATCTATTTACAGTAAAGGAGCTATCTACAGCAGAAGATCTATCTACAATAAGGGATCTATCTGCAGCAAAGGATCTATCTTCAGCAAAGAATCTATCTTCAGCAAAGGATCTTTATACAGCATAGGATCTATGTACTGTAATGGATCTATCTACTGTATAGGATACATCTACTGCAAAGAATCTATCTACATTGAAGGATATATTTAAATCAAATGATCAATCTACAGCAGGGTATCTATCTACAGCAAAGGATCTATTTACAGTAAAGGAGCTATCTACAGCAAAAGATCTATCTACAATAAGGGATCTATCTGCAGCAAAGGATCTATCAACAACAAACGATTTATCTACAGCAAAGGATCTATCTACAGCAAAGGATCCATCTACAGCAAAGGATCTATCTACAGTAAAGGATCTATATACTGCAAAGGATCTGTCTACAGCAAAGGATCTATTTACAACAAAAAATCTATCTACAGCAAAGAATCTATGTTCAGCAAATAATCTAGCTACAGCAAAGGATCTATCTACAGCAAAAGATCAATCTACAGCAAAGGATCTATCTACAGTAAAGGGACTATATACAGCAAAGGATCCATCTACAGTTAAGGATATATCAACTGCAAAGGATCAATCTATAGCAAAAGATTTATTTATAGCAAAAATTCTATCTACAGCAAAGGATCTATCTACAGCAAAGGATCTATCTACAGCAAAGGATCTATCTACAGGAAAGGATCTATCTACAGCAAAGGACCTATCTACAGTGAAAGATCTATTTAAATCAATTGATCAATCTACAGCAGGGGATCTATCTACAGTAAAGGTTCTATTTACAGTGAAGGAGCTATCTACAGCAAAAGATCTATCTACAATAAGGGATCTATCTGCAGCAAAGGATCTATCAACAGCAAAGGATCTATCTTCAGCAAAGGATCTTTATACAGCATTGAATCTTTGTACAGTAATGGATCTATCTACTGCATAGGTTACATCTAATGCAAAGAATCTATCTACAGCAAAGAATCTATGTTCAGCAAAAAATCCATCTACAGAAAAGGATCTATCTGCAACAAAGGATCTATCTACAGCAAAGGATCAATCTTTAACAAAGGATTTTTCTACAGTTAAAGAACTATCAACAGCAAATAATCCATCTACAGCAAAGGATCTATCTACAGCAAAGGATCCATCTACAGCAAAGGATCTTTCTTCAGCAAAGGATCTTTCTACTGAATAGGATCTATCTACAGCAAATGATCTATCTACAGGAAAGGATCTATATACAGCAAAGGATCTATCTACAGTAAAGGATCTATCCACATCATATGATCAATATACAGCAAGGGTTCTACCTACAGCAAAGGATCTATTTACAGAAAAGGATCTATCTACAGCAAAAGATCTATCTAAAATAAGGGATCGATCTGCAGCAAATGATCTATCTAAAGCAAAGAATCTATATTCAGCAAAGGATCTTTATACAGCATAGGATCTATATACAGCAAAGGATCTATCTACAATAAATGAACTATCTACAGTAAAGGATATATCTATATCCAAGGATCTATCTACAGCAAGAAGATTTATCTACAGGAAATGATCTATTTGCAGCAAATAATCTATTTGCAGCAAATAATCTATTTGCAGAAAATAATCTATCTACAGCAAAAGATCTACCTAAAGCAAAGGATCTATTAACAGCGAAGGATCGATCTACAGCAAAGTATCTATCTACAGCAATGGATTTATCTACAGCAAAAGATCTATCTACAGTAAGGGATCTATCTACAGCAAAGAATCTATCTACACCAAAGGATCTCTCTACAGCGAAAGATCTGTCAACAGCAAAAGATCTATCTACAGCAAAGGATCTGTTTACAGCAGAAGATCTTTCTACAGCAGAGGATAATTCTACAGCAAATGATCTATCTACAGCAAAGGATCTATTTACTGTATGGGATCTATCTACAGCAAAGGTTTTATCTACATTAAAGGATCTATCTACAGAAAAGGATCTATCTACAGAAAAGGATCTATCTAATGCGAAGGATCTATCTACAGCAAAGGATCTATCTACAGCAAATGATATATCTACGGCGAGGGATCTATCTACGGCAAAGGATCTGTCTACAGCAAAGGATTTATCTACAGCAAAGGATCTATCTACAGCAAAGGATCTTTATACAGCATAGGATCTATGTACTGTAATGGATCTATTTACTGCATAGGATACATCTACTGCAAAGAGTCTATCTACAGCAAAGAATCAACCTTCAGCAAAGAATCTATCTACAGAAAAGGATCCATCTACAAAAAAGGATCTATCTACAGCAATGGATCCATCTACAGCAAAGGATCTATCTACAGCAAAGGATCTATCTACAGCAAAGGATCTTTCTTCAGCAAAGGATCTTTCTACAGAATAGGATCTATCTACAGCAAAGGATCTATCTACAGGAAAGGATCTATCTACAGCAAAGGATCTATCTACAGTAAAGGATCTATCTACATCATATGATCAATATACAGCAAGGGATCTACCTACAGCAGAGGATCTATTTACAGTAAAGGATCTATCTACAGCAAAAGATCTATCTACAATAAGGGATCGATCTGAAGCAAAGGATCTATCTACAGCAAAGGATCTATCTTCAGCAAAGGATCTTTATACAGCATAGGATCTATATACAACAAAGGATCTATCTACAATAAGTGAACTATCTATATCCTAGGATATATCTACAGCAAGAAGATTTATCTACAGCAAATGATCTATTTGCAGCAAAGAATCTATCTACAGCAAAGGATCTACCTACAGCAAAGGATCTATTAACAGCGAAGGATCGATCTACAGCAAAGGATCTATCTACAGCAATGGATCTATCTACAGCAAAGGATCTATCTACAGTAAGGGATCTATCTACAGCAAAGGATCTTTATACAGCATAAGATCTATGTACTGTAATGGATCTATCTACTGCATAGGATACATCTACTGCAAAGAATCTATCTACAGCAAAGAATCTACCTTCAGCAAAGAATCTATCTACAGAAAAGGATCTATTTACAACAAAGGATCTATCTACAGCAATGGATCAATCTATAGCAAAGGATCTATCAACAGAAAAGGATCTATCTAAATCATATGATCAATCTACAGCAAGTAATCTATCTACAGCAAAGGATCTATTTACAGCAAAGGATCTTTATACAGCATAGGATCTATGTACTGTAATGGATCTATCTACTGCATAGGATACATGTACTGCAAAGAATCTATCTACAGCAAATAATCTACCTTCAGCAAAGAATCTATCTACAGAAAACGATCTATCTACACCAAAGGATCTATCTACAGATATGGATCAATCTACAGCAAAGGATCTATCAACAGTTGAAGAACTCTCTACAGCAAAGGATCCATCTACAGCAAAGGATCTATCTATAGCAAAGGATCTATCTACAGCAAAGGATCTATCTTCAGCAAAGGATCTTTCTACAGCATAGGATCTATCTACAGCAAAGGATCAATCTACTATATGTGATCTATCTACAGCAAAGGATCTATCTACAGCAAAAGATCTATCTACAGCAAAGGATCTATCTACAGCAAAGGATCTATCTTCAGCAAAGGATCTATCTACAGTCAAGGATCTTTCCACAGCAAAAGATCTATTTACAGCAAAAGCTCTATCTACAGCTAAGGATCTATCTACAGCAAAGGATCTATCTACAGCTAAGGATCTATCTACAGCAAAGGATCTATCTACAGCAAAGGACCTATCTACAGCAAAGGATCTTTATACAGCATTGAATCTATGTACAGTAATGGATCTATCTACTGCATAGGTTACATCTAATGCAAAGAATCTATCTACAGCAAAGAATCTATGTTCAGCAAAGAATCCATCTACAGAAAAGGATCTATCTACAGCAAAGGATCTATCAACAGCAAAATATCTATCTTCAGCAAAAGATCTTTATACAGCATTGAATCTATGTACAGTAATGGATCTATCTACTGCATAGGTTACATCTAATGCAAAGAATCTATCTACAGCAAAGAATCTATGTTCAGCAAAGAATCCATCTACAGAAAAGGATCTATCTACAACAAAGGATCTATCTACAGCAAAGGATCAATCTTTAACAAATAATCTTTCTACAGTTAAAGAACTATCAACAGCAAATAATCCATCTACATCAAAGGATCTATCTACAGCAAAGGATCCATCTACAGCAAAGGATCTTTCTTCAGCAAAGGATCTTTCTACAGAATAGGATCTATCTACAGCAAAGGATCTATGTACAGTAAAGGATCTATATACAGCAAAGGATCTATCTACAGTAAAGGATCTATCTACATCATATGATCAATATACAGCAAGGGTTCTACCTACAGCAAAGGATCTATTTACAGAAAAGGATCTATCTACAGCAAAAGATCTATCTACAATAAGGGTTCGATCTGCAGCAAATGATCTATCTACAGCAAAGGATCTGTTTACAGCAGAAGATCTTTCTACAGCAGAGGATAATTCTACAGCAAATGATCTATCTACAGCAAAGGATCTATTTACTGTATGGGATCTATCTACAGCAAAGGTTTTATCTACATTAAAGGATCTATCTACAGAAAAGGATCTATCTACAGAAAAGGATCTATCTAATGCGAAGGATCTATCTACTGCAAAGGATCTATCTACAGCAAATGATATATCTACGGCGAGGGATCTATCTACGGCAAAGGATCTGTCTACAGCAAAGGATTTATCTACAGCAAAGGATCTATCTACAGCAAAGGATCTTTATACAGCATAGGATCTATGTACTGTAATGGATCTATTTACTGCATAGGATACATCTACTGCAAAGAGTCTATCTACAGCAAAGAATCAACCTTCAGCAAAGAATCTATCTACAGAAAAGGATCCATCTACAAAAAAGGATCTATCTACAGCAATGGATCCATCTACAGCAAAGGATCTATCTACAGCAAAGGATCTATCTACAGCAAAGGATCTTTCTTCAGCAAAGGATCTTTCTACAGAATAGGATCTATCTACAGCAAAGGATCTATCTACAGGAAAGGATCTATCTACAGCAAAGGATCTATCTACAGTAAAGGATCTATCTACATCATATGATCAATATACAGCAAGGGATCTACCTACAGCAGAGGATCTATTTACAGTAAAGGATCTATCTACAGCAAAAGATCTATCTACAATAAGGGATCGATCTGAAGCAAAGGATCTATCTACAGCAAAGGATCTATCTTCAGCAAAGGATCTTTATACAGCATAGGATCTATATACAACAAAGGATCTATCTACAATAAGTGAACTATCTATATCCTAGGATATATCTACAGCAAGAAGATTTATCTACAGCAAATGATCTATTTGCAGCAAAGAATCTATCTACAGCAAAGGATCTACCTACAGCAAAGGATCTATTAACAGCGAAGGATCGATCTACAGCAAAGGATCTATATACAGCAATGGATCTATCTACAGCAAAGGATCTATCTACAGTAAGGGATCTATCTACAGCAAAGGATCTTTATACAGCATAAGATCTATGTACTGTAATGGATCTATCTACTGCATAGGATACATCTACTGCAAAGAATCTATCTACAGCAAAGAATCTACCTTCAGCAAAGAATCTATCTACAGAAAAGGATCTATTTACAACAAAGGATCTATCTACAGCAATGGATCAATCTATAGCAAAGGATCTATCAACAGAAAAGGATCTATCTAAATCATATGATCAATCTACAGCAAGTAATCTATCTATCCAGCAAGTAATCTATCTTTATACAGCATAGGATCTATCTACAGCAAAGGATCTATCTACAGTAATGGATCTATCTACAGCAAAGGATCTATATACAACAAACGATTTATCTACAGCAAAGGATCTTTCTACAGCAAAGGATCCATCTACAACAAAGGATCTATCTACAGTGAAGGATCTATCTACTACAAAGGATCTATCTACAGCAAAGGATCTATCTACAACAAAGAATCTATTTACAGCAAAGAATCTATCTACAGTAAAGGATCTATCTGCAGCAAAGGATCTATCTACAGCAAAGGATCTATCTACAGCAAAGGATCTATCTACAACAAAGGATCTATCTACAGCAAAGGATCTATTTACAGTAATAGATCTATCAACAGCAAAGGATCTATATACAACAAACGATTTATCTACAGCAAAGGATCCTTCTAGAGCAAAGGATCCATCTAGAGCAAAGGATCTATCTACAGTGAAGAATCTATCTACTGCAAAGGATCTGTCTACAGCAAAGGATCTATCTACAGCAAAGGATCTATCTACAGCAAAGGATCTTTATACAGCATAGGATCTATGTACTGTAATGGATCTATCTACTGCATAGGATACATCTACTAAAAAGAATCTATCTACAGCAAAGAATCAACCTTCAGCAAAGAATCTATCTACAGAAAAGGTTCTATCTACAAAAAAGGATCTATCTACAGCAATGGATCCATCTACAGCAAAGGATCTATCTACAGCAAAGGATCTATCTACAGCAAAGGATCTTTCTTCAGTAAAGGATCTTTCTACAGAATAGGATCTATCTACAGCAAAGGATCTATCTACAGGAAAGGATCTATCTGCAGCAAAGGATCTATCTACAGTAAAGGATCTATCTACATCATATGATCAATATACAGCAAGGGATCTACCTACAGCAAAGGATCTATTTACAGTAAAGGATCTATCTACAGCAAAAGATCTATCTACAATAAGGGATCGATCTGAAGCAAAGGATCTATCTACAGCAAAGGATCTATCTACAGCAAAGGATCTATCTTCAGCAAAGGATCTTTATACAGCATAGGATCTATATACAACAAAGGATCTATCTACAATAAGTAAACTATCTATATCCTAGGATATATCTACAGCAAGAAGATTTATCTACAGCAAATGATCTATTTGCAGCAAAGAATCTATCTACAGCAAAGGATCTACCTACAGCAAAGGATGTATTAATAGCGAAGGATCGATCTACAGCAAAGGATCTATCTACAGCAATGGATCTATCTACAGCAAAGGATCTATCTACAGTAAGGGATCTATCTACAGCAAAGAATCTATCTACACCAAAAGATCTTTCTACCACGAAAGATCTGTCAACAGCAAAGGATCTATCTTCAGCAAAGGATCTTTATACAGCATAGGATCTATGTACTGTAATGGATCTATCTACTGCATAGGATACATCTACTGCAAAGAATCTATCTACAGCAAAGAATCTACCTTCAGCAAAGAATCTATCTACAGAAAAGGATCTATTTACAACAAAGGATCTATCTAAAGCAATGGATCAATCTATAGCAAAGGATCTATCAACAGCAAAGGATCTATCTAAATCATATGATCAATCTACAGCAAAAAATCTATATACAGCAAAGGATCTATTTAAAGCAAAGGATCTTTATACAGCATAGGATCTATGTACTGTAATGGATCTATCTACTGCATAGGATACATCTACTGCAAAGAATCTATCTACAGCAAATAATCTACCTTCAGCAAAGAATCTATCTACAGAAAACGATCTATCTACAACAAAGTATCTATCTACAGATATGGATCAATCTACAGCAAAGGATCTATCAACAGTTGAAGAACTCTCTACAGCAAAAGATCCATCTACTGCAAAGGATCTATCTATAGCAAAGGATCTATCTACAGCAAAGGATCTATCTTCAGCAAAGGATCTATCTACAGTCAAGGATCTTTCCACAGCAAAAGATCTATTTACAGCAAAAGCTCTATCTACAGCTAAGGATCTATCTACAGCAAAGGATCTATCTACAGCTAAGGATCTATCTACAGCAAAGGATCTATCTACAGCAAAGGACCTATCTACAGCAAAAGATCTATCTACAGCAAAGGATCTATCTACAGCAAAGGATCTATCTACAGCAAAGGATCTATCTACAGTCAAGGATCTTTCCACAGCAAAAGATCTATTTACAGCAAAAGCTCTATCCACAGCTGAGGATCTATCTACAGCAAAGGATCTATCTACAGCTAAGGATCTATCTACAGCAAAGGATCTACCTACAGCAAAGGACCTATCTACAGTGAAGGATCTATCTAAACCATATGATCAATCTACACCAAGGGATCTATCTACAGCAAAGTATCTATTTACAGTAAAGGAGCTATCTACAGCAGAAGATCTTTCTACAATAAGGGATCTATCTGCAGCAAAGGATCTATCTACAGCAAAGAATCTATCTTCAGCAAAGGATCTTTATACAGCATAGGATCTATGTACTGTAATGGATCTATCTACTGCATAGGATACATCTACTGCAAAGAATCTATCTACATTGAAGGATCTATTTAAATCAAATGATCAATCTACAGCAGGGTATCTATCTACAGCAAAGATCTATTTACAGTAAAGGAGCTATCTACAGCAAAAGATCTATCTACAATAAGGGATCTATCTGCAGCAAAGGATCTATCAACAACAAACGATTTATCTACAGCAAAGGATCTATCTACAGCAAAGGATCTATCTATAGCAAAGGATCTATCTAAAGCAAAGGATCTATCTTCAGCAAAGGATCTTTCTATAGCATAGGATCTATTTACAGCAAAGGATCAATCTACAATATGTGATCTATCTACAGCAAAGGATCTATCTACAGTAAAGGATCTATCTAATGCGAAGGATCTATCTACAGCAAAGGATCTATCAATAGCAAAGGATCTATCTACAGCAAAGGATCTATCTACAGCAAAGGATCTATCTAGAGCAAAGGATCTATCTACAGGAAAGGATCTATCTACAGCAAAGGACCTATCTACAGTGAAGGATCTATTTCAATCAATTGATCAATCTACAGCAGGTGATCTGTCTACAGTAAAGGTTCTATTTACAGTAAAGGAGCTATCTACAGCAAAAGATCTATCTACAATAAGGGATCTATCTGCAGCAAAGGATCTATCTACAGCAAAGGATCTATCTACAGTAAAGGATCAATCTTTAACAAAGGATCTTTCTACAGTTAAAGAACTATCAACAGCAAATAATCCATCTACAGCAAAGGATCTATCTACAGCAAAGGATCCATCTACAGCAAAGGATCTTTCTTCAGCAAAGGATCTTTCTACAGAATAGGATCTATCTACAGCAAATGATCTATCTACAGGAAAGGATCTATATACAGCAAAGGATCTATCTACAGTAAAGGATCTATCTACATCATATGATCAATATACAGCAAGGGTTCTACCTACAGCAAAGGATCTATTTACAGAAAAGGATCTATCTACAGCAAAAGATCTATCTACAATAAGGGATCGATCTGCAGCAAATGATCTATCAAAAGCAAAGGATCTATCTTCAGCAAAGGATCTTTATACAGCATAGGATCTATATACAGCAAAGGATCTATCTACAGCAAAGGATCTATTTACTGTATGGGATCTATCTACAGCAAAGGTTTTATCGGGAGGGCTCAATAACTAATAAAATAATTATGAAAAACTAAAATGGAAACTACTAAATTCCAATATTTTAATTTAAAACAGTGTAATACCAAATAATATAATTCAAAAACCACCAATTACTTGAAACATAATTAAGAAACGCATAATTAGAGAAACTCATAAAACGAGAAAAATAATAACTGGTATTATAATTCAAGGTATATGAATATGCAATAAATTAATTATAAAATCTTTATTTCCAAAATTACAATTTATGAGTAATTTAATATACAAACATTCAAAAAGCGATACAAAAATATAAGATACAATAATTGAAGAACGTATGAAATGAGGTAGAATAATTGAGAAACTCACAACTATAAATAATGTATTAAGAAAACAACTAATTCACAAACACACAACTAACGATATAATTTTAAGCGCAAACGTATTACGCGCAATGAAAATAGCTCAACTTCAAATAGTCGCAAGATGAATAGTGCAATGTGGAATAGACGCAACGATGCCCCGCCCATCCTTTCTGTGCAGCTGCGCCAATCAGCGCTCGGTTCTTGCGACGTCATGGATCTTATTTTCTTGACGTCATCAATGAATGGAACTAATAACCGAATGAGGACTTTTTTATCATCATTCAAAGTTTAAACCACTGTTCGTTTGATTTTATTAAATTATAAACTAAAGTAATGAATATATAATTGTTTAACTCAAATTTTAATAAGTTGTACATGCTTTAAAAACAATAGATTGATAACCCCACGTAGTCTGAGTGTCTGATTATATAAGTATACTTTATTCTTTATGATCAAATATGTGGAACCTTCCTAACTGCCTATCTAGCTTAAATGAAATTTCGAATAAGGCATAATAGTCCCAGATTGTTTATTTAACAGTTGAACTTAATAGTGCATAATACGTTATAATTACTAGATATAATATGTAGAATTTTCTTTTCAGATAATCGTGTTTTAAACCCGTCGTTCGATCCCCGTGTTCAACTTCCCATACTTACTTAGATAGGTAATTAGTTCGGTAAGTAGTTTGCATACATAGGTAGGCAGTTAAGTAAGTAGTTTGCTTAGGTAGGCAGTTCGGTATGTAGTTTGTAAAGGTAGACAGTTAAGTATGTAGTTTGCTTAGGAAGGTAGATAAGTATGAAGTTGGCTTAGGTAGGTAGTTTGCATAGATAGGTAGTTACTAGGTAGTTCGGCATGTAGTTTGCTTAGGTAGGTAGTTCTGTATGTAGTTTGCTTAGGTAGGTAGTTCTGTATGTAGTTTGCTTAGGTAGGTAGTTCTGTATGTAGTTTGCTTAGGAAGGTAGTTAAGTATGAAGTTTGCTTAGGTAGGTAGTTTGGTATGTACTTTGCATAGATAGGTAGTTACTAGGTAGTTCGGCATGAAGTTTGCTTAGGTAGGTAGTTCTGTATGTAGTTTGCTTAGGTAGGTAGTTCTTTATGTAGTTTGCTTAGGTAGGTAGTTCGGCATGTAGTTTGCTTAGGTAGGTAGTTCTGTATGTAGTTTGCATAGATATGTAGTTACTAGGTAGTTCGGTATGCAGTTTGCTTAGGTAGGTAGTTCGGTATGTAGTTTGCTTAGGTAGGTAGTTCGGTGTGTAGTTTGCTTAGGTAGGTAGTTCGGTGTGTAGTTTGCTTAGGTAGGTAATTTGGTATATAGTTTGCTTAGGTAGGTAGTTTGGTATGTAGTTTGCTTAGGTAGGTAGTTCGGCATGTAGTTTGCTTAGATAGGTAGTTCTGTATGTAGTTTGCTTAGGTAGGTAGTTAAGTATGTAGTTTGCTTAGGTAGGAAGTTCGGTATGTAGTTTGCATAGATAGGTAGTTACTAGGTAGTTCGGTATGTAGTTTTCTTAGATAGGTAATTCGGATTGCAGTTTGCTTAGGTAGGTAGTTCGGTATGTAGTTTGCTTAGGTAGGTAGTTTGGTGTGTAGTTTGCTTAGGTAGGTAGTTCGGTGTGTAGTTTGCTTAGGTAGGTAGTTTGGTGTGTAGTTTGCTTAGGTAGGTAGTTCGGTATGTAGTTTGCTTAGGTAGGTAGTTCGGTATGTAGTTTGCTTAGGTAGGTAGTTCGGTATGTAGTTTGCATAGGTAGGTAGTTACTATGTAGTTCGGTATGTAGTTTGCTTTGGTAGGTAGTTCGGTATGTAGTTTGCTTAGGTAGGTAGTTCGGTGTGTAGTTTGCTTAGGTAGGTAGTTCGATATGTAGTTTGCTTAAGTTGGTAGTTCGGTATGTAGTTTGCTTAGGTAGGTAGTTCGGTATGTAGTTTGCTTAGGTAGGTAGTTCGGTATGTAGTTTGCTTAGGTAGGTAGTTCGGTATGTAGTTTGCATAGGTAGGTAGTTCGGTATGTAGTTTGCTTAGGTAGGTAGTTCGGTATGTAGTTTGCTTAGGTTGGTAGTTCGGTATGTAGTTTGCATAGGTAGGTAGTTCTGTATGTAGTTTTCTTAGGTAGGTAGTTACAAGGTAATCCGTTATGTAGTTTGCTTATGTAGGTAGTACGGCATGTAGTTTGCTTAGGTAGGTAGTTAAGTATGTAGTTTGCTTACACACAGAGAAAGGATTAGTTGAATCAAATCATATTTGATTTGTTTTGACTAAATTTTATGGTTTATCTGTGCGCCTACCTACGTGGTGAGTTGCAGGTACTATTTAATATGAGTTAAATTGACGTTGGTTAAAACAACACATATGTGACTTGATTATTTTTAATTCCCGATGGTCACAACAACTACCTGAGATAGTCAAAACTGCTCTTGATGGTTGAACCAATTATATGTAATGGTTAAAACAACTACAGAACAAGGTTACATCAACTACTTGTGCATGTTTCTCCAATCACTCTTATGTGTTATACCAACTACTCGTGTAGGTTATACCAACTACTCGTGTAGGTTATACCAACTGCTTGTGTAGGTTATACCAACTACTCGTGTAGGTTATACCAACTACTCGTGTAGGTTATACCAACTACTCGTGTAGGTTACATTAACTAAAAGTATAGGTGATACCAACTACTCGTGTAGGTTATACCAACTATACTCGTGTAGGTTATACCAACTGCTTGTGTAGGTTATACCAACTACTCGTGTAGGTTATACCAACTACTCGGTTAGGTTATACCAACTACTCGTGTAGGTTACATTAACTAAAAGTATAGGTGATATCAACTACTCGTGTAGGTTATATCATCATCTCGTGTTGGTTATATCAACTACTTGTAAACTAGGTAAATGTATATCAACTATTATAGTGTAGGTTGAAATATCGGTCTGGTTAGCAGTAGCCAGACTTTTTACAAGACTTTTTCAGTCACTATATTTACTCTATTAAATTATAATCTCGAGTTAGGTCCCGGTATATATTAGATTAGACTATTTATTTTCTAGGACCAAATCTAATATGTTCACATCTATTTTCTACTTTTGCTTTTGTGATATGCATACTATTTTAATTTTAAAAAATAATTGATCACCTAGACCTATCCTTGCTTTTTGAAATGTTTTCGATCCTATGAATTGATATATGGTTATCAGTTGTAAATTAATAGATAAGATTGAATAAGTAATCTCATTAGGTCAGTTTATAAATAAGTAGTTAGATGACATAAATAACTTTACGTAGTGATAAATAGGTAGGCTAGATGAATTAATTAACCAGGCTAGATTAAAAAAGTTGATAAATCTTTGATATGCTGCAATTGTACTATAACTTAATGAATAATAAATTAATGATAAAGCCTTTATCTTCTAAACCATATTTTAGTGCAATTCATCTTACTCATAGGCACTGATATTGAAATATGCTAATAGAATTATCAAGGTCAAATTGAAAACGAAATGTAAACATTTAAGTTTTAGATTTATTATTTAGAAGTACAATTTGAATTCTCGTCACTTTCTTTCACGACTGTAGGTTGCCAATTCCTGAAATAAGAGATTCGTATATTAATATATATTGAATAGAAATTCACAGTTTCGTTCATATACATTATCAATAACATCACCTACTCTTTTTCCTTTTGTGATGAGATAGCGACAGCTTCGATATTCTTTTCATGTCTGGAATCCCTAAAAGCATATGAAAAAGTAAGAGCTAATCATATTGCAAATACATATTTAAAAATCATCTAATATTTTCAAATACTTACTTTGACCTAGCATAATTGTTCCTGAACCATTCAAAGGAATTGAAGTTGATGACGTTGATCTACTTCATCAATTCTTCATCAAGATCTGAAAGTAGATTCAGAAAATATAGAAAACCATATATTAATAAAGAAATGAAAAGAATTATTAACTGAGAATTCTTTCATATAGGTAAATTATTTACATAAAATGTTAAACTAATTATAAATCTTCAGATGCAGTATAAATTTAGCTCTAATAAATGCAATGGATTTTTCTAGCTAATCCTCATAATTTTGTTCATTATACACTCATAATGTAGACATTAATTAAATACCAAGAAAGTATAATATATCAAAAGGCTCACCTCTGGTTGGAGTTCTCCTTGCTAAATCCCTGGACGGTGTTCTCCTCCGACTACCTCCCTGGATGGAGTTCTCCCAGTCATAGAAAACTAGGGTCAAGTAGGTAAATTGCGGCACTTTAACTAACTGCGGTCTCTTATCTCAGAAACATTAATAATCATCATGACTTCAAGGCACTCGTGCAATGAATAGAACCTATCATAAATTGAGCTTTAATTATGATGTTCAACAATTTAGTATATAGCTAAACTAATTTCAGAATGATTTTGAGACTCTCTTAATAGGGTCACAATTAGAAATTAAAGAACCGAATTTGGCTGTGTAACCCTACCTATAGGTACACCAACTAGTTTTAAAATATATAGATTATCAGACCACTTTACTTGAGATACTAGGATAAATTCCGAAATATCGGACGGCTCCACATTTTCGGTCGCGTAAGAAAAACTATATTAAATTAACTTTTATTTTAATTAGCTATTAGGTAGCTATATACTACATTTCATACGTGACCGAAAATTTGAAATCGCCTGATAATTTGGAACTTACCCTATTCTGAGGACAGCGCAGTAACTGCCTAGCCTATGTAGAAGGGGTGTAGGTCATAGCCCCCCCGGTCATGAGCCCCCCCGGTCAAGAGCCCCCCGGTAAAGAGCCCCCCTAGGTCATAAGCCTCCCCCGGTCAAGAGCCCCCCCGGTCATGAGCCCCCCTGTTTTTAAATCCTTATTTACCTATATATTTAATCCTTATTGACACTTTTATAGTTCATTACTGAATAGACATAAAATCTATGTATATAGGGGGGCGTGCCGCCCCCCGAACCCCCCTGCCAGGTCATTAAACAATCATGAAGTGTGCAGTACAACAAACTAGCGGATACAACAAACTACATTAGTAACTCTCAGTTATTTCTATCTAAGTAATTCTTCATTTGTTTATAACTAGGTAAATAAGGATTGAAAAAACAGGGAGGGGGGGGGGGGGGGTGGTGACCGGGAGGGCTCATGACCTAGGGGGGCTCATGATCGGGGGGGCTCGTGGCTTGGGGGGGGGGCTCTTGACCGTATCCCATGTAGAAGGTATTGACACTGAAAAAAAACAGCTAGGTAGGTATGATGCTTAAATAAGTTAACATATAATAATCTAGGAAAATGAGTTTGGATATCAGTTTACAAACTGGAAGGCAGTAATCAAAATTTATTATTATGAAAGTTATATACTGATAATCAGTTCTTCAAATAACTACCTATATAAAGCCACCAAACTATCAATCACCAATATTTTAGAATATTTAGGCAGACATTTATCAATTTATTAATGGAATTAATTAATAATCGATCGGCACCGATAATACTATTTATTGCATATAACGCTATTGTTTGCACTTGAACTAAAATGGTATTGAGGAGCGTTCACATTCAACTCGTAACACACTTGAAACAAGATTTGAACTGAAAAGTGTTATGCGAATAAATTAGCTTTGAGGAAAGCATAAGTTGCCACTTACTCATTTGATTGAACTCACACATAAACTTAAAAAAAAAGTAGCACTAACTCTCATAGTAAGTTAATTTATACACCAGATAAATAAGATTAACAGTCTTTGTGGGTTACATTATCACACTATGTCATAGTTGTTTTAACTCTTACCTAAACTTACAAAAATGTAGCGCCAACTCTCATAGTAAATTAATTCATATACTGCAGAATACATTGGATTAACAGTCTTTGTGGGTTACTATAACACACTATGTCATAGTTGATTTAACTCGCACCTAAACTTAAAAAAGTAGCGTCAACTCTCATAGTAAGTTAATTCATACACCAGATACATTGAGATGACAATCTTTGTGAGTTACTTCAACACACTATGTCCTAGTTGTTTTAACATGTGTCTAAACTCCCAAAATGTAACTCCAACTCTCATAGTAAGTTGATTCAATCCATAAAATGATTTGAATTAACTATGTTTGGTGACACACACGTCATAGTTGGTTTGACACACATGAAAACATGATTATAGTCAAACCAACTCACGTAATAAATTGATTCAAAGCATAAATTGTTGACCCATTAAATATGAGTAAACTTTTTTCTCTGTGTAGGTAGGTAGTTCTGTATGTAGTTTTCTTAGGTAGGTAGTTTGCTCAGGTAGGTAGTTACAAGGTAATCCGGTATGTAGTTTGCTTAGGTAGGTTGTTTGGTATGTAGTTTGCTTTGGTAGGTAGTTCGGTATGTAGTTTGCTTAGGTAGGTAGTTCTGTATGTAGTTTGCTTAGGTAGGTAGTTAAGTATGTAGTTTGCTTAGGTAGGTAGTACGGCATGTAGTTTGCTTAGGTAGGTAGTTAAGTATGTAGTTTGCTTAGGTGTGTAGTTCTGCATGTAGGTTGCATAGATAGGTAGTTACTAGGTAGTTCGGTATGCAGTTTGCTTAGGTAGGTAGTTCGGTATTCAGTTTGCATAAATAGGTAGTTACTAGGTAGTTCGGTATGCAGTTTGCTTAGGTAGGTAGTTCGGTATGCAGTTTGCTTAGGTAGGTAGTTCGGTATGTAGTTTGCTTAGGTAGGTAGTTACTAGTTAGTTCGGTATGCAGTTTGCTTTGGTAGGTAGTTCGTTATGTAGTTTGCTTAGGTAGGTAGTTCGGTGTGTAGTTTGCTTAGGTAGGTATTTAAGCATGTAGTTTGCTTAGGTAGGTAGTTCGGTATGTAGTTTGCTTAGGTAGGTAGTTCGGCATGTAGTTATATTAGATAGGTAATTTGGTATGTAGTTTGCTTAGGAAGGTAGTTCGGTATGTTGTTTGTTCAGGTAGGTAGTTTGGTATGTAGTTCTCTTAGGCACCTTGGTAGTTGGTAGCTCAGTATGTAATTTGCATGGGGTATGGTCATTAGCCCCCTCCCCCCCCCCCCTGTTTTTGATCCTTATTTATCTAGTTAAACAAAGGAAGAGCTACCTAGATAGAAATAACTTAGAGGCGCTAATGTATTTTGCTGTATCCGCTAGTTTGTTGTACAGCACACTTCATGATTATTTAATGACCTGACAGGGGGGGGGGGGGGTGGGGGCGGCACGTTCATCGATATTCATATATCTTATGTTTAATCAGTAATGAACTACATTAGTGTCAATAATGATTAAACAATATAGGTAAATAAGGATTAAAAAAAATGGGGGCTTGTGACCGGGGGGGCTCCTGACCGGGAGGGGCTCATGAGCGGGGGGGGGGGGGGACTTATGACTTACATCCATTATGTTCACATCAGGAACTAACTAAGTGGGTACTTCTGAGTTATATGTACAGTACGAGTCAAAAAAAGCGGATACGAGAGTAGAATCGCGATAACTTCAACAAGAACTATCGTATCTTCGTGTGGTTTTCTTTGACTAATGCAGAATTTCCTAATAGTTTTTCTACAGCGTGATCATAAGTAGAGGGTTACAATGAAAACAATTTCATATTATGAAGATATAAAGTAAAACATTCTTTACCAAAAATATCCATTATCTTCCATTTTTTTAAATTCATTATTTTGCGATTTTCTGGCTGCTTTCATTGATTTTATGATCACATCAGAATTGCCTTCGATAAATTCACACCATTTGTCATTCGTTCTTTTAATTGTTGCCGATTAGCAGGTGAGGTGGACAATGTCATTTTTCAATCAACTCCACAAGAAAAAAAATCGTAACTTGTTAAATCTGAGCTCATGCATGACTCTTCCAATTACTCGATGTTAAAGAACTTCCTTCAGTCGTTCTTTAGCAGCAAGTATTCTGTGTATTGGGTCACCATCCTGTTGCCTGCACCCACCATACTTGATTCAGTCTTTCTCAATAAATATGTCGTAGTTCCTGATATTTCCGCTAAGGGTTCCGCTATAAATGAGGGTGCTTAAAATCGTCATAATTTTCGTAGATGAAGCATACTCTTTTGATAAGCAAAGTTAAAATAAGCTCGCGCAAGAGCAATTTCACCACCCTCTACTTATGACCACGCTGCATAAAAACTATTGAAAATATAGAAACAAATGAACAATGTGGTTATACCACATGAAAATACGATATTCTTGTTAAGTTATCGCGATTATAATTTCGTATCAGCTTTTTTTGACTCTTCCTGTATTTTTCAAACAATTCTTGTTATACAGCATTTCCTCTATTAATCATGTATATAGAAATAACTGATAAATAGTTCCCCCCCCCCTCCTCGGAGTTATAAAATTACTTATTACAAGTAAATAGTATCATAATTTCAATTAATACCTAGTAAAATACTTCTAAATTCTAACTCTGATAGTATTTCACTTTGTCGTTTCAATCGTAGAATATTTCATATTCTCCTAGCTAGACTCGTACGGGTTCGTAGACAGAACATCCTTCAATGTTCGCATAAAGTAACATGAGGATATAATTGTTTTTGAATACTAATCGAATGTTCGCTCTTAGTTCTATGATGATATGTTTCCTTTTGAATACAATTCAAACATTCGCTCAGCTTGCCGAAGCGTAGATACGGTACTGTAACGGAGTTCCCGAAGATATTGTCACGTTACCTGGGATATTTGCTGTTTATTTCATTACTAATACTCTTATGTTATGGTAGCTATTATAATCAGGATAGTGTTGCATCGCTAACCTAAATTATATCTGAACAATGTAGATGTTTCTTTGTGGATACTCTAATCCAGGATTTTCCAAAGTGGTCCTCTGTGAACATATGAACCAGAGTCGGTTCATGGCGAACCCCTATTTGGTTCGTGGCATTTTTGACTATTTTGAGTAGTTATATAGTTTCCTTTTATAATCAAGGTGGTCATTTAATGTAATTGATTATTTTTAAGTAGAAAAATACTGATGTAAATGTTATACTACATGTATACACGTTATAAACTTATATATGTAAAAAAGAATAATAGTAAATAATATTCCCCTTTTATTAGTTTTCTATGAGATACATACAAAGAAAATATAAAGTAAATAACAACATGGACTATTATAAGAAATAGGTTTAAATTGTATCCATTGATATGATATCCTTCAATTATTGGTGATGTTGGAATAGTAGCGTAGTCAGGGTTCTCCAATGCATTTTCTATGAAGTTTTTTTTCTTTTCGAGTTTCAATGATAGACTTAATTATTATATGAAACAATAATATAAATTTATTACATATTTGATTTGCAGTTCAATGAAAAATTATGATTATATATAAAAATCCTAATGTTTTTGTTCATACTAAGTGTAATAAATAGTAAAACTACTAACTAGTTACGGAAAGGATCCGAATTATTTATAATTTGTTGTGAATTTTCTATCCACTATTGCACAATATTGAAATATATAATTATTTTGAATTGTTACAACTTTTGATATACTTTCCATAATTGCATAATAATGCACTAACCCTTATATTTATCAATTTATATTCATTTTCTGAAGTAAAGACACTCTTATGGTACAGATATGAAAGGTAGTCGGTGGTCATTTAGTAATTTTCAGTTTAGGTTCGTGAGAAATAAGAGTTTGGGAACCACTGCTCTAATCCATAGTAAATAAATGGAAAGTATACTAAGTACAATGTTGGAACATCCGAAAATACTACACGGACGTGACATCGACTAAAACGAGTGACGTCACATATAGTTATTTCCCCCCAAAAAATTGTGCTATATTAAGTTAAATGTGCATTTTCATGGAAATTAACTTAAATAAAATATTGTTTTTATCACGTTTTACACTCTATTCACTAATAATTTTCAACTTAATAGCCTTCAAAATCTCCAGTAGAGATAAAGGTGACTGAAGGATCTAAGACACATTTGCATTTATTTGATTAAATACGAATTTTTTTTGGAAATGTCATTCGTCAAATTGTGCATAAAATAACATTTTACTATATGCAATCAGGTTTATAAGTTAGGTAAGTGCTTCAATGTAAATACATTAGGTTACTACTTACTATAAGGTACATGGTATTAACTATATAAAAGTTATTTATATGTATTTGAAGCTAACGAAACATATTGTTTATTGACGTATTCTATCTACTTACTTGCTGCACCTATATAATTCTCATTTTGACATTAATTCATCTGATTTTGTGAGACGTCATTTGCTTACATAGTTTCTTAAGACCGGAATCAAGTTCACCGTCAATGAGTTTGAAACTTAGTATACTTTTCTATCTATTTACTATGGTCTATTCCATTGCTTAATGTTTTCATTTAGCTTGCTCATTTAAGTGTTGAAGTGCTATTATAAAATGAATCTTAAGGATGCATAGGGATCTATTTTGTAACTTTTTCGACATCGAAGTGAAGACTACGTGGTATCATTTGGAAATATGATTGAGAAGACTATGTTTATTTGGATGTGTCCCTTTTCAAATGTATATGGGGAGGTTTTTTGGAGATATTTTCCTTATAAATGACCAGGATAAACACATGTGTACTCTATCATATATTGGAGTGCATGGGTACGCTTATATTAAATTAGTTAGGCACAATTGTGAATTTTTTTCACTTTGTTTTTTTTTGTTGTTTAATAAGTTTTCTATAAACCATATATTACAAGAATATCACAAAAATTGTCGTTTTTTCACGCTCGAATTGATTTAGGGAATAAAGGGTTAATTTATACTTTTGCAAAGTGGTTTCAGTTGGTGTTAAAATAGTTTAGTTTCAATTGATATTAAAAGGGGTAGGTGGAATAAAATTGAGTAACTAGATTAATTATATTCACGAGAATAAAAAGTTTACAAAAGTTATAATAATTTTGTGTGTG
>CANNZV010005631.1:23-25221 GCA_947561585.1 Caprella mutica | reverse complement strand
CTCTTACGATGAAGAACATTCATACAATATCTATTTACAGTCAATACAAATAATATTCCACTAGGGATGAACTCTTACGGTGAAGAATATTCATACAATATCTATTTACAGTCAATACAAATAATATTCCACTAAGGATGAACTCTTACGGTGAAAAATATTCATACAATATCTATTTACAGTCAATACAAATAATATTCCACTAAGGATGAACTCTTACGATGAAGAACATTCATACAATATCTATTTACAGTCAATACAAATAATATTCCACTAGGGATGAACTCTTACGGTGAAGAATATTCATACAATATCTATTTACAGTCAATACAAATAATATTCCACTAAGGATGAACTCTTACGGTGAAGAATATTCATACAATATCTATTTACAGTCAATACAAATAATATTCCACTAAGGATGAACTCTTACGGTGAAGAACATTCATACAATATCTATTTGCAGTCAATACAAATAATGTTCCACTAGGGATGAACTCTTACGATGAAGAACATTCATACAATATCTATTTACAGTCAATACAAATAATATTCCACTAGGGATGAACTCTTACGGTGAAGAACATTCATACAATATCTATTTACAGTCAATACAAATAATATTCCACTAGGGATGAACTCTTACGGTGAAGAACATTCATACAATATCTATTTACAGTCTACAAATAATATTCCACTAGGGATGAACTCTTACGGTGAAGAACATTCATACAATATCTATTTACAGTCAATACAAATAATATTCCACTAGGGATGAACTCTTACGGTGAAGAACATTCATACAATATCTATTTACAGTCAATACAAATAATATTCCACTAGGTATGAACTCTTACTGTGGAGAACATTCATACAATATCTATTTACAGTCAATACAAATAATATTCCACTGGGGATGAACTCTTACTGTGGAGAACATTCATACAATATCTATTTACAGTCAATACAAATAATATTCCACTAGGGATGAACTCTTACTGTGGAGAACATTCATACAATATCTATTCACAGTCAATACAAATAATATTCCACTATGGATGAACTCTTACTGTGGAGAACATTCATACAATATCTATTTACAGTCAATACAAATAATATTCCACTAGGGATGAACTCTTACGGTGAAGAATATTCATACAATATCTATTTACAGTCAATACAAATAATATTCCACTAAGGATGAACTCTTACGGTGAAGAACATTCATACAATATCTATTTACAGTCAATACAAATAATATTCCACTAGGGATGAACTCTTACGGTGAAGAATATTCATACAATATCTATTTACAGTCAATACAAATAATATTCCACTAGGGATGAACTCTTACGGTGAAGAACATTCACACAATATCTATATACAGTCAATACAAATAATATTCCACTAGGGATGAACACTTACGGTGAAGAACATTCATACAATATCTATTTACAGTCAATACAAATAATATTCCACTAGGGATGAACTCTTACGGTGAAGAATATTCATACAATATCTATTTACAGTCAATACAAATAATATTCCACTAAGGATGAACTCTTACGGTGAAGAATATTCATACAATATCTATTTACAGTCAATACAAATAATATTCCACTAAGGATGAACTCTTACGGTGAAGAACATTCATACAATATCTATTTGCAGTCAATACAAATAATGTTCCACTAGGGATGAACTCTTACGATGAAGAACATTCATGCAATATCTATTTACAGTCAATACAAATAATATTCCACTAGGGATGAACTCTTACGGTGAAGAACATTCATACAATATCTATTTACAGTCAATACAAATAATATTCCACTAGGGATGAACTCTTACGGTGAAGAACATTCACACAATATCTATATACAGTCAATACAAATAATATTCCACTAGGGATGAACTCTTACGGTGAAGAACATTCATACAATATCTATTTACAGTCAATACAAATAATATTCCACTAGGGATGAACTCTTACGGTGAAGAATATTCGTACAATATCTATTTACAGTCAATACAAATAATATTCCACTAAGGATGAACTCTTACGGTGAAGAATATTCATACAATATCTATTTACAGTCAATACAAATAATATTCCACTAAGGATGAACTCTTACGGTGAAGAACATTCATACAATATCTATTTGCAGTCAATACAAATAATGTTCCACTAGGGATGAACTCTTACGATGAAGAACATTCATACAATATCTATTTACAGTCAATACAAATAATATTCCACTAGGGATGAACTCTTACGGTGAAGAACATTCATACAATATCTATTTACAGTCAATACAAATAATATTCCACTAGGGATGAACTCTTACGGTGAAGAACATTCATACAATATCTATTTACAGTCTACAAATAATATTCCACTAGGGATGAACTCTTACGGTGAAGAACATTCATACAATATCTATTTACAGTCAATACAAATAATATTCCACTAGGGATGAACTCTTACGGTGAAGAACATTCATACAATATCTATTTACAGTCAATACAAATAATATTCCACTAGGTATGAACTCTTACGGTGAAGAACATTCATACAATATCTATTTACAGTCAATACAAATAATATTCCACTAGGGATGAACTCTTACGGTGAAGAATATTCATACAATATCTATTTACAGTCAATACAAATAATATTCCACTAAGGATGAACTCTTACGATGAAGAACATTCATACAATATCTATTTACAGTCAATACAAATAATATTCCACTAGGGATGAACTCTTACGGTGAAGAATATTCATACAATATCTATTTACAGTCAATACAAATAATATTCCACTAAGGATGAACTCTTACGGTGAAGAATATTCATACAATATCTACACAGAGAAAAAAGTTTACTCATATTTAATGGGTCAACAATTTATGCTTTGAATCAATTTATTACGTGAGTTGGTTTGACTATATTCATGTTTTCATGTGTGTCAAAACAACTATGACGTGTGTGTCACCAAACATAGTTAATTCAAATCATTTTATGGATTGAATCAACTTACTATGAGAGTTGGAGTGACATTTTGAGAGTTTGAACATATGTTAAAACAACTATGACATAGTGTGTTGAAGTAACTCACAAAGATTGTCAATTCAATGTATCTGGTGTATGAATTAACTTACTATGAGAGTTGACGCTACTTTTTTAAGTTTAGGTGCGAGTTAAATCAACTATGACATAGTGTGTTATAGTAACCCACAAAGACTGTTAATCCAGTGTATTCTGCAGTGTATGAATTAACTTACTATGAGAGTTGGCGCTACTTTTTTGTAAGTTTAAGTAAGAGTTAAAACAACTATGACATAGTGTGATAATGTAACCCACAAAGACTGTTAATCTTATTTATCTGGTGTATAAATTAACTTACTATGAGAGTTAGTGCTACTTTTTTTTAAGTTTAGGTGCGAGTTCAATCAAATGAGTATGTGGCAACTTATGCTTTCCTCAAAGCCAATTAATCGGCTGACACTTTTCAGTTCAAATCTTGTTTCAAGTGTGTTACGTGTTGAATGTGAACGCTCCTCAATACCATTTTAGTTCAAGTGCAAACAATAGCGTTATATGCATTAAATAGTATTATCGCTGCCGATCCATTATTAATTATTAATTAATTCCATTAATAAATTGATAAATGTCTGCCTAAATATTCTGAAATATTGGTGATTGATAGTTTGGTGGCTTTATATATGTAGTTATTTGAAGAGCTGATTATCAGTATATAACTTTTATAATAATAAATTTTGATTACTGCCTTCCAGTTTGTAAACTGATATCCAAACTAATTTTCCTATATTATTATTATATGTTATTTTAGGCAGTTAATGCGCTGTCCTCAGAATAGGGTAAGTTCCAAATTATCAGGCGATTTCAAATTTTCGGTCACGTATGAAATATAGTATATAGCTACCTAATAGCTAATTAAAATAAAAGTTAATTTAATATAGTTTTTCTAACGCGACCGAAAATGTGGAGCCGTCCGATATTTCGGAACTTATCCTAGTATCTTAAGTAAAGTGGTCTGATAATCTATATATTTTAAAACTAGTTGGTGTACCTATAGGTAGGGTTACACAGCCAAATTCGGTTCTTTAATTTCTAATTGTGACCCTATTAAGAGAGTCTCAAAATCATTCTGAAATTAGTTTAGCTATATACTGAATTGTTGAACATCATAATTTAAGCTCAATTTATGATAGGTTCTATTCATTTCACGAGTGCCTTGAAGTCATGATGGTTATTAATGTTTCTGAGATAAGAGACCGCAGTTAGTTAAAGTGCCGCAATTTACCTACTTGACCCTAGTTTTCTATGACTGGGAGAACTCCATCCAGGGAGATAGTCGGAGGAGAACACCGTCCAGGGATTTAGCAGGGTGAGTACACTCCAACCAGAGGTGAGCCTTTTGATATATTATACTTTCTTGGTATTTAAATATAAAGTCTACATTATGAGTGTATAATGAACAAAATTATGAGGATTAGCTAGAAAAATCCATTGCATTTATTAGAGCTAAATTTATACTGCATCTGAAGATTTATAATTAGTTTAACATTTTATATAAATAATTTACCTATATGAAAGAATTCTCAGTTAATAATTCTTTTCATTTCTTTATTAACATATGGTTTTCTATATTTTCTGAATCTACTTTCAGATCTTGATGAAGAATTGATGAAGTAGATCAACGTCATCAACTATCGGAGTCCTCTTCAATTCCTTTGAATGGTTCAGGAACAATTATGCTAGGTCAAAGTAAGTATTTGAAAATATTAGATGATTTTTAAATATGTATTTGCAGTATGATTAGCTCTTACTTTTTCATATGCTTTTAGGGATTCCAGACATGAAAAGAATATCGAAGCTGTCGCTATCTCATCACAAAAGGAAAAAGAGTAGGTGATGTTATTGATAATGTATATGAACGATACTGTGAATTTCTATTCAATATATATTAATATACGAATCTCTTATTTCAGGAATTGGCAACCTACAGTCGTGGAAGAAAGTGACGAGAATTCAAATTGTACTTCTAAATAATAAATCTAAAACTTAAATATTTATATTTCGTTTTCAATTTGACCTTGGTAATTCTATTAGCATATTTCAATATCAGTGCCTATGAGTAAGATGAATTGCACTAAAATATGGTTTAGAAGATAAAGGCTTTATCATTAATTTATTATTCATTAAGTTATAGTACAATTGCAGCATATCAAAGATTTATCATATTTTGTAATCTAGCCTGGTTAATTAATTACTTAGTTATTTATGTCATCTAACTACTTATTTATAAACTGACCTGATGAGATTACTTATTCAATCTAATCTATTAATTTACAACTGATAACCACATATCAATTCATCGGATCGAAAACATTTCAAAAAGCAAGGATAGGTCTAGGTGATCAATTATTTTTTTAAATTAAAATAGTATGCATATCACGGAAGAAAAAGTAGAAAATAAATGTGAACATGTTAGATTTGGTCCTAGAAAATAAATAGTCTAATCTAATTGATACCGGGACCTAACTCGAGATTATAATTTGATAGAGTAAATAAAGTGACTGAAAAATTCTTGTAAAAAGTCTGGCTACTGCTAACCAGACCGATATTTCAACCTACACTATAATAGTTGATATACATTTACTTAGTTTACAAGTAGTTGATATAACCAACACGAGAAGATGATATAACCTACACGAGTAGTTGATATAACCTAACCGAGTAGTTGATATAACCAACACAAGTAGTTGATATCACCAATACGAGTAGTTAATGTAACCTACACGAGTAGTTGGTATAACCTACACGAGTAGTTAGTATAACCTACACGAGTAGTTGGTATAACCTACACAAGCAGTTGGTATAACCTACACGATTAGTTGATATAACCAACACGAGTAGTTGATATAACCTACATAAGTAGTTGATATCACCTATACGAGTAGTTAATGTAACCTACATGAGTAGTTGGTATAACCTACACGAGTAGTTGGTATAACCTACACAAGCAGTTGGTATAACCTACACGAGTAGTTGGTATAACCTACACGAGTAGTTGGTATAACACATAGGAGTGATTGGAGAAACATACACAAGTAGTTGATGTAACCTTGTTCTGTAGTTGTTTTAACCATTACATATAATTGGTTCAACAATCACGAGCAGTTTTGACTATAACAGGTAGTTGTTGTGACCATCGGGAATTAAAAATAATCAACTCACATATGTGTTGTTTTAACCAACGTCAATTTAACTCATATTAAATAGTACCTGCAACTCACCACGTAGGTAGGCGCACAGATAAACCATAAAATTTAGTCAAAACAAATCAAATATGATTTGATTCAACTAATCCTTTCTCTGTGTGTATTTACAGTCAATACAAATAATATTCCACTAAGGATGAACTCTTACGGTGAAGAACATTCATACAATATCTATTTGCAGTCAATACAAATAATGTTCCACTAGGGATGAACTCTTACGATGAAGAACATTCATACAATATCTATTTACAGTCAATACAAATAATATTCCACTAGGGATGAACTCTTACGGTGAAGAACATTCATACAATATCTATTTACAGTCAATACAAATAATATTCCACTAGGGATGAACTCTTACGGTGAAGAACATTCATACAATATCTATTTACAGTCTACAAATAATATTCCACTAGGGATGAACTCTTACGGTGAAGAACATTCATACAATATCTATTTACAGTCAATACAAATAATATTCCACTAGGTATGAACTCTTACTGTGGAGAACATTCATACAATATCTATTTACAGTCAATACAAATAATATTCCACTGGGGATGAACTCTTACTGTGGAGAACATTCATACAATATCTATTTACAGTCAATACAAATAATATTCCACTAGGGATGAACTCTTACTGTGGAGAACATTCATACAATATCTATTCACAGTCAATACAAATAATATTCCACTAGGGATGAACTCTTACTGTGGAGAACATTCATACAATATCTATTTACAGTCAATACAAATAATATTCCACTAGGGATGAACTCTTACGGTGAAGAATATTCATACAATATCTATTTACAGTCAATACAAATAATATTCCACTAAGGATGAACTCTTACGGTGAAGAACATTCATACAATATCTATTTACAGTCAATACAAATAATATTCCACTAGGGATGAACTCTTACGGTGAAGAATATTCATACAATATCTATTTACAGTCAATACAAATAATATTCCACTAGGGATGAACTCTTACGGTGAAGAACATTCACACAATATCTATATACAGTCAATACAAATAATATTCCACTAGGGATGAACACTTACGGTGAAGAACATTCATACAATATCTATTTACAGTCAATACAAATAATATTCCACTAGGGATGAACTCTTACGGTGAAGAATATTCATACAATATCTATTTACAGTCAATACAAATAATATTCCACTAAGGATGAACTCTTACGGTGAAGAATATTCATACAATATCTATTTACAGTCAATACAAATAATATTCCACTAAGGATGAACTCTTACGGTGAAGAACATTCATATAATATCTATTTGCAGTCAATACAAATAATGTTCCACTAGGGATGAACTCTTACGATGAAGAACATTCATGCAATATCTATTTACAGTCAATACAAATAATATTCCACTAGGGATGAACTCTTACGGTGAAGAACATTCATACAATATCTATTTACAGTCAATACAAATAATATTCCACTAGGGATGAACTCTTACGGTGAAGAACATTCATACAATATCTATTTACAGTCAATACAAATAATATTCCACTAGGGATGAACTCTTACGGTGAAGAATATTCGTACAATATCTATTTACAGTCAATACAAATAATATTCCACTAAGGATGAACTCTTACGGTGAAGAATATTCATACAATATCTATTTACAGTCAATACAAATAATATTCCACTAAGGATGAACTCTTACGGTGAAGAACATTCATACAATATCTATTTGCAGTCAATACAAATAATGTTCCACTAGGGATGAACTCTTACGATGAAGAACATTCATACAATATCTATTTACAGTCAATACAAATAATATTCCACTAGGGATGAACTCTTACGGTGAAGAACATTCATACAATATCTATTTACAGTCAATACAAATAATATTCCACTAGGGATGAACTCTTACGGTGAAGAACATTCATACAATATCTATTTACAGTCAATACAAATAATATTCCACTAGGGATGAACTCTTACGGTGAAGAACATTCATACAATATCTATTTACAGTCAATACAAATAATATTCCACTAGGGATGAACTCTTACGGTGAAGAACATTCATACAATATCTATTTACAGTCAATACAAATAATATTCCACTAGGGATGAACTCTTACGGTGAAGAACATTCATACAATATCTATTTACAGTCAATACAAATAATATTCCACTAGGGATGAACTCTTACGGTGAAGAACATTCATACAATATCTATTTACAGTCAATACAAATAATATTCCACTAGGTATGAACTCTTACGGTGAAGAACATTCATACAATATCTATTTACAGTCAATACAAATAATATTCCACTAGGGATGAACTCTTACGGTGAAGAACATTCATACAATATCTATTTACAGTCAATACAAATAATATTCCACTAGGGATGAACTCTTACGGTGAAGAACATTCATACAATATCTATTTACAGTCAATACAAATAATATTCCACTGGGGATGAACTCTTACGGTGAATAACATTCATACAATATCTATTTACAGTCAATACAAATAATATTCCACTAGGGATGAACTCTTACGGTGAAGAACATTCATACAATATCTATTTACAGTCAATACATATAATATTCCACTAGGGATGAACTCTTACGGTGAAGAACATTCATACAATATCTATTTACAGTCAATACAAATAATATTCCACTAGGGATGAACTCTTACGGTGAAGAACATTCATACAATATCTATTTACAGTCAATACAAATAATATTCCACTAGGGATGAACTCTTACGGTGAAGAACATTCATACAATATCTATTTACAGTCAATACAAATAATATTCCACTAGGTATGAACTCTTACGGTGAAGAACATTCATACAATATCTATTTACAGTCAATACAAATAATATTCCACTAGGGATGAACTCTTACGGTGAAGAACATTCATACAATATCTATTTACAGTCAATACAAATAATATTCCACTAGGGATGAACTCTTACGGTGAAGAACATTCATACAATATCTATTTACAGTCAATACAAATAATATTCCACTGGGGATGAACTCTTACGGTGAATAACATTCATACAATATCTATTTACAGTCAATACAAATAATATTCCACTAGGGATGAACTCTTACGGTGAAGAACATTCATACAATATCTATTTACAGTCAATACAAATAATATTCCACTAGGGATGAACTCTTACGGTGAAGAACATTCATACAATATCTATTTACAGTCAATACAAATAATATTCCACTAGGGATGAACTCTTACGGTGAAGAACATTCATACAATATCTATTTACAGTCAATACAAATAATATTCCACTAGGGATGAACTCTTACGGTGAAGAACATTCATACAATATCTATTTACAGTCAATACAAATAATATTCCACTAGGTATGAACTCTTACGGTGAAGAACATTCATACAATATCTATTTACAGTCAATACAAATAATATTCCACTAGGGATGAACTCTTACGGTGAAGAACATTCATACAATATCTATTTACAGTCAATACAAATAATATTCCACTAGGGATGAACTCTTACGGTGAAGAACATTCATACAATATCTATTTACAGTCAATACAAATAATATTCCACTGGGGATGAACTCTTACGGTGAATAACATTCATACAATATCTATTTACAGTCAATACAAATAATATTCCACTAGGGATGAACTCTTACGGTGAAGAACATTCATACAATATCTATTTACAGTCAATACAAATAATATTCCACTAGGGATGAACTCTTACGGTGAAGAACATTCATACAATATCTATTTACAGTCAATACAAATAATATTCCACTGGGGATGAACTCTTACGGTGAATAACATTCATACAATATCTATTTACAGTCAATACAAATAATATTCCACTAGGGATGAACTCTTACGGTGAAGAACATTCATACAATATCTATTTACAGTCAATACAAATAATATTCCACTAGGGATGAACTCTTACGGTGAAGAACATTCATACAATATCTATTTACAGTCAATACAAATAATATTCCACTAGGGATGAACTCTTACGGTGAAGAACATTCATACAATATCTATTTACAGTCAATACAAATAATATTCCACTAGGGATGAACTCTTACGGTGAAGATCATTCATACGATATCTATTTACAGTCAATACAAGATATCAAAATGTGTCACTCTGATCGAAAATGTGGTAACAACTTTCTCCTCCTTGTTCCAAATAATTATTGTTCTTCAATAATCAGTTAGGTTCATTTAGTTCCTTACTAAATTTACTTCTATGAAGGACAAAGCTTGCTCTTGGCTAATCATTCATAATCTACTCTTTGTTAAGAGGTGACAAAGAGCTATAAAGAGGAGAGTTGCTCCAAAGAGTCTTCTATTCTTAACTTTGGTAATATTTGTGATATGTAAAGAAAGATCAAATGACTCATATTTAAAACAAAAAGTAAATAGTCAGTTTAGAAGTTTATATCTTAAGGTCTTCAATTGAGAGTGACTGCAACGTTTGTTACTAAAGTAATGAGGATTATTTTTGTTTGTTGGATTATAACTTGTGGATAATTTTAAACAATTATGAATCGTATGAAAATGTTATATGTTGTTTTTAAACAAAAACAATTTAGAAAGTAAATAGAGAAACTGAATTATTTTATCGAAACTAACTATTTGATTAAGTGGGCATCAACTACCGAGTAATTAAAAATAAAAAAAAGATACATGACATTTCTACAATTATTAGTTAATTGTATGTTCAATAATTCTGGTAACAAATTGTAGTTCATTCTACTGACACCAACTAGTTCAATAAACTACATGTGACTAGTCAATTCTACTGACACCAACTAGTTCAATAAACTACAGGTGAATAGTTTATTCTACTGACACCAACTAGTTCATTAAACTACAGGTGAATAGTTTATTCTACTGACACCAACTAGTTCAATAAACTACAGGTGAATAGTTTATTCTACTGACACCAACTAGTTCATTAAACTACAGGTGAATAGTTTATTCTACTGACACCAACTAGTTCATTAAACTACAGGTGACTAGTTTATTCTACTGACACCAACTAGTTCATTAAACTACAGGTGACTAGTTTATTCTACTGACACCAACTAGTTCATTAAACTACAGGTGACCAGTTTATTCTACTGACACCAACTAGTTCAATAAACTACAGGTGACTAGTCAATTCTACTGACACCAACTAGTTCATTAAACTACAGGTGACTAGTTCATTCTACTGACACCAACTAGTTCAATAAACTACAGGTGACTAGTCAATTCTACTGACACCAACTAGTTCATTAAACTACAGGTGACTAGTTCATTCTACTGACACCAACTAGTTCAATAAACTACAGGTGAATAGTTTATTCTACTGACACCAACTAGTTCATTAAACTACAGGTGACCAGTTTATTCTACTGACACCAACTAGTTCAATAAACTACAGGTGACTAGTCAATTCTACTGACACCAACTAGTTCATTAAACTACAGGTGACTAGTTCATTCTACTGACACCAACTAGTTCAATAAACTACAGGTGACTAGTCAATTCTACTGACACCAACTAGTTCATTAAACTACAGGTGACTAGTTCATTCTACTGACACCAACTAGTTCATTAAACTACAGGTGACTAGTTTATTCTACTGACACCAACTAGTTCAATAAACTACAGTTGACTAGTTTATTCTACTGACACCAACTAGTTCAATAAACTACAGGTGACTAGTCAATTCTACTGACACCAACTAGTTCATTAAAATACGGGTGACTAGTTAATTCCACTGACACCAACTAGTTCAATAAACTACAGGTGACTAGTTGATTCTACTGACACCAACTAGTTCATTAAACTACAGGTAACTAGTTAATTCTACTGACACCAACTAGTTCATTAAACTACAGGTGACTAGTCAATTCTACTGACACCAACTAGTTCATTAAACTACAGGTGACTAGTTAATTCCACTGACACCAACTAGTTCAATAAACTACAGGTGACTAGTTAATTCTACTGACACCAACTAGTTCATTAAACTACAGGTAACTAGTTAATTCTACTGACACCAACTAGTTCATTAAACTACAGGTGACTAGTCAATTCTACTGACACCAACTAGTTCATTAAACTACAGGTGACTAGTCAATTCTACTGACACCAACTAGTTCATTAAACTACGGGTGACTAGTTAATTCCACTGACACCAACTAGTTCATTAAACTACAGGTGACTAGTCAATTCTACTGACACCAACTAGTTCACTATTTAAAAAAATCCAAGTTCCTATTTTCTGAGTACTCGATGCTGTTTTTTTTTCTTTTTTTTTCAAGCTACCGGAGGATATTTTCGACTCCTTCTGTCCGGTTTGTCAGCATTAAAATTATCATCTCGGGAAATGTTTTGAATGGCAAACTAAGAGTTTTCGTGGTAACTTACTAAATTCGAGGGGAGCAAATACGTTATAAATGGTTTAAGGTTGAATATATCTATAATAATGATAATTATGGAAATAATATATAGCACCTATATCAGTCATCATTATTTACATTCGAAAATGTATTATAATTTGCTATATTATATTTCTTAATAAAATCATATATTTTGATAGCTGTAAATATCTCTGAGGAATTAATAGATGGAAAACTGTAATTGTTACACACAGTCTTGATAGTCAACTTTTTTAATATATTTCAAGCACACAAAAATATATATACATATTATTGCATCAAATCTATTAATTTTTACTGAACAGGAAAGTTAAAAAGGAAATGCTATCCTTAAAGGATTATCTTTAATTGTTATCAAAACAATAGAATTTGCAGTGAATTTCATACGGAAGTGATACGCTAGAAGAAAAACAATTTTAATCATTGCAATTTGTAAATTTTAATGTAGTGCATTTACAGATTGAATTTTATGGTGGGTTAATAGAAGATTATGATGGAAATATATTTATAATCTTCTACAGGGAGAGATGATGTTATGGTGAGAACATAGAAGATTAGATTGGGAGATTCCCTCTTAAGGTTTTACCCAGAGAATAAGTTATGGTAGAAACAGAGGAAAAAGAATTTCGAGAATTGAATATGAAACTCAATCTAAGAAAATCTTCATAAACTTTTAAAATTTCTCAATACTTCTTCAAAACCGAAAATTAGTATTATTATTTATTTTTATAATTAAAATCGATTCATTCTATATATCTATTATAATAATATCAATTTAATATCTAAATCACATTATGTTAAACTCCAGGTTATCGGACCACTCCACATATCGATTATATTATATTGATTCATAAAAAAAATGAATATCATTATAATTATTTGACTGTAATTTCCCTTTTTATATCATTGGAAATATGTAACAGTTTGATAATCCATAACTTCCCTCTTATCCTAATAGTTTTAATTCTAATCCAAATAGAACATTTCAGTAATATTGATCCTAATTTATAACTGCTTTAATCCAGGTCACAAGAAAACACATCCAATTCTAAGTTTCCTTCTTTTGGAGCTTATCACGAAAACAAACAGTGAAAAGAAGACATCCAGTGTCCTCACTCCATGCACGCACGCACAAACAAACAAATAAACAAACATATTAACGTTTGGCGGTATAGACAGGATTGGCATAGACCTTTCTAAACGTACACCATTTTAAAATGTTTAACTAATGGTAAATTGCAAGTATTTCTGATTGGATTTCTTAAAAAATATTATGAATGTCGTAGGATATTTATTAAGCGGAAATTTATTATTTATTTTTGTATAAAGAATATATTTGAAGTACTTTATTATAAAAGTTAAGGTAAGTCAATTAATTAATTTAGGGTTATTCATTTGATATATATTAATCATATACGTTATCCTATTTAATATCATTATTGTATAAATATTGACCTTGTATCAGCTAGGACCAAAATATACTAAAACTCTTTACTGCCCATTATCCATAGAGTTATCGTCATTTTAACTACTCTTAATAATAGCTACAAATAGACTTACCAGAATTAATGAGTTAGAACACGAAGAAAAATTGTATGCAATTGAAAAATTAAGTTTTGTAAGATTTCTTGAGTGATAATTTACATTAAATTTAAATTCTGAATGAATAGTAAACATTAAAAAGAGAAAGGGTGACAAAAGCCCACACGACAAAAGCCCACACCGACAAAAGCCCACACCGACAAAAGCCCACACCGACGAAAGCCCACACCGACAAAAGCCCACACCGACAAAAGCCCACACCGACAAAAGCCCACACCGACAAAAGCCCACACCGACAAAAGCCCACACCGACGAAAGCCCACAACGACAAAAGCCCACACCGACGAAAGCCCACACCGACAAAAGCCCACACAGACAAAACCCCACATCGACAAAAGCCCACATCGACAAAAGCCCACACCGACGAAAAGAAAATTAGTATTCCTGCAATTAAAATAATCCATATACTTATGTAAAGTTGGAACGAAGGAAGATAATAGTTTAAAGGTTCCCTCCAAGCAAATATTTTTATTGCTTTATTTAACGAGGCTAATGTTCCTTATCATTTTGCTGCAAACCGCATCGAATTTGGTAGCGTATTTTTAATTTTATATGCTTTTAAAGATTTTTAAAATCAAAACTCTACAAAACCTATTTTATTTCCGACTTACTAATTTAAGAAATTTTCAGCCTGAAGAAAAAGAATGTACACCATTTGTTTTGATTGTCAACTAGGTATTAGGTTTAATAAATCCATTTAATATTCGTGTAAAGGTATAAAATTGAATGAACTTATAATAGAAACGTTTATATACTTTAGGAAACAATTAATATCGAAAATAATTTAAATAAAGGCTTAAAACGCATAGTTTGTTTATAAAATTCAAATTTGTAATCAAAACAAAGAGTGTACAATCTTCTTCTTGAGCATCAGATTAGTGATTCGCTCAATTGTTGCTCACAGAGTATTAAAAAATTCTAAAAACAAATTATAAAATATATACTGAACCGAATTGTATGCGGTTTGCAGAATAATGATCGTAGTTCTATTATATTATGTTATAAACTCAATTTTTTCCCGGAGCCTGGAGAGGACCTTTAACAGTTTTCTTTCTACAGAATCATTGTAAATTTGTATTGTGCCCCATATTATGGCACTGTTTCCGTCACAGAGGACGGAAAAGACACCGAGCAAAAGTTAAGGGACAATTATTAATAAATGGGTATAAACTGAATAATTTTAGTTTAAAAGACTGTTTCAATGTATTAAATTGTTACTAAAGGACATGAAGTTATTGGAACAAAACTGTCACCACCATTACACCTGCTACACGGAATCAAGTATCTCTCTGTGATAAAACTCTTTTTTTTTACCGTCACAAGGATGGAAAGTCACTTTCTGAAATTGTAACCATCATAAGATCTAAGAGTGTTGTGAATCGCATTGTTAATACTTTTAAAGAGTGTGCTCCAATTGATGCAAAACGAGAATCAAGAAGACCACCAAAAACTACCCTCTGAGAATATCGTACCATTGTAAGACTGTGCATAAAGGACCGTTTCAAGACTGTTGCAGGTGTTTCTGACCAAAATGAGTGAAACACTTGGTCTCAGTGTCTCCAGATTCACAGTTTCTAGAAGTTTTAACAGAGTAGGATTAAATGTCTGGATGCATGCATCGAAGCTTCTGATATCAAAAAAGAACCAAAAGGCAAGGCTGCAGTTTGCCAAGGAGCATAACGTTTGGTCGAAGGAGCAGTGGTCCATGGTTCATTTGAGCGACGAATATAAGTTTAATGTGATCGAAAGTGACCGCAAAAGGTACATTCAAGGTATAATGTGGGTGAACGGCTGTCCCTGAAGTTCGGTAAGAAAATTTGTGAAACATAAAGGCGACATCATGTTGGTCTGGGGCATCATTTCTGCAGAGGGAACAGGCCCAATTGTTCGTGTGCGTAGGGTGGTCAACGCAGCAGTGTATACGCAACTTCTTATCCACCATTGCATTCCATATTTTCAATCATTTGATACTCAACCACGGATTTTGATGCAAGACAATTATCCTTGTCACATGGCTAAGACTGTGAAAGCACGTATAGAAAGTAAATGAATTTTTTTATAAGCTAGCCTGCTCAGAGCACTAAATTGAACCCCATTGAAAACATTTGGAAGGTAATTGGTGATGCTTCTCAAGAACGCAATCCCAAACATCAGGATCAACTGTGGGGGATTCCTGAGAGAAGAGTGACAGAAGATAACTCCATAATTCCGCTAAAAAAATATATTAATTCCTGTAAAGATCGATTCAACGAGGTCATCAAAAATAAAGGACTCTTACAAAATATTAATTTTGTATATCTAATTAGCCAATAGTTAATGCAATAACAACTGTTCCTTGACTTTTACTCGGTGTCTTTTTTGGTCTCTGATGGTAATAGTTGAATATTTAAGTAAATATTTATTTGATTTTGCTAATATTTCTAGCAAACACTCACAGTATTTGTAACTTTATTGTTTTTAAGTTTCACGTATTTACGTTGCCTAGTTTCTTTGCTATAAACAAAAAGGTTTAATTTATTTCATTGTCCCTTAACTTATGCTCGCTACTGTATATTGATTATTTAATATTTATATTGCAGAAATACTAATTTTGTTTTCGTCGGTGTGGGCTTTTGTCTGTGTGGGCTTTTGTCGGTGTGAGCTTTTGTCGGTGTGAGCTTTTGTCGTATGGGCTTTCGACGCTAGGGCTTTTGTCTTGTTGGCTTATGTCGTTGCCCATTAAAAAGAATAGTGACTTTTCAATTCTTCATATCTGCTGGACAATCATGGGTAGTATAAGATGGAACTGGAACAAATTTAATTTTACGTTATATACTTTTTTATTGACACTAAATAATTGTCCAATTTACATACTATTTTATCTGATATTCAAGTTAACATAGATCCAAGATAACTGAAAAATAATTTTATTTTTATCCGTGTTTCATAAAATTATATACCCTAATAAAATAAGTGAAAATATATATAAATTTATATTCTCATGTATTCACTTTATTAATTTGTAACCGCAAAATTATATCGCATTACAAGATTTATTTAATCTCCATTAAATGTATCAAACACTAATCCCAATATTCTATTCACAATCAATTATTCATTCCATCGAACGCAAATCAAATTAATTTGGAACGAAGTGTCCAAATTGGGATAGAATTACTCGTATCATAGATACAGCTATCGGGTTATAATGATAATTAGGGTTGTGACAATATGCTTTTAGAATCATAGTTTCTGAAAATATTACAGACGAAGAGAATTAAGGAGTATTGAATGGTTCTACACCAGCGGTATATAGTATTCGATACCATTTCGATAATGATATTCTTAAGATCTATGATTTTAAGCATATTGTCACACCCCTAATAATAATATCATTAGAGTGTGTAATTGAAAACTTGTGTTCGAAATGAATTTGGTTATAATTATAGTGAATTAAAATTGAAAGAATGTAATTTTTTCCAGAGCGTGATGATATTTGAATTTCTACAGTATATATGGAGAATCAGATTTTAATTGGTTATTTATAATATTGATAAATATATATTTTTTGTATTAGAAGAAAGATCAAAGTAGAGGTAGAGTAGGGAAATGTTTAGTCGGTATTTGCATTTGCAAAATTTTTAGAGGTTGTGTTTTGAACGTCAATATAAATTTGAAATTTTGTTATCATAAATTAATGGTAATCTTGGTATTCGCTTAACTCAAAAAGTATAAAAACCAAATTGACTGAAATTTTGTTGAACGATTGGTATTTATTCATGAACCATTTGGTTAGATTTTGGGAGCGATCGGGTCCAAGGTCAAGGACACGAAGAGGTCAATATGAACCAAAGAAATTAATGGCGGCGAAGGTATGATGTGTATGAGTGTCAGTTCTAGTTATATCAAACAATGTGTGAATATATGAATTGTATACTTGTATACGAATAATTCAAGCACTAAATATTTAAAGTAGCTAAGGCTACAATCCTCTAATATCATCTAATTTGTTTGGGGATTGTAGCCTTAGTTAATTTCTTAGGGTAATACTAGTACATAATATGGGGTAATTGCTACCGTTATACGGGGTGCATGAATAGTGTGCTTTTTTTAGGGAAAAACACTGGAAGAAACACAGGATCGAATATTATTCGATTTTTCGTTCGGAGAGAAAGTGAGAGTAATTTTGTGTTTTTTTACCATTTACATATATTTTTGGTATCAGTTAGTCTACGAAAACTAAAAGATGGAGCGTCATTTTTAATATTAAGAATATATTTTATAATAGATTATTGTTAATTATTCTGAAGGATTTTGATTTAATATGAATTAGTGAGTTACTTTTTTGAAGTATTTTAGCGACACTTTTTTCTATTATTAATAGGGTTTAAGCTCCAAGTTTTTTCCAAACAACATCCCTACTATTATCTAAATGAATGTATATAGATGTTGAACTTTTAATATTCGATGATGTCGCAAATGGCTTTTATATCATCGTTTTACTTAGATCATATTCACTCATCAAATAAATCGGAATAGCACTCGCAAAAATAATCAATCTCTATGAAAATTTAATTATAGATGGAGGTGGATTCAAGAAACAAAAATGTAACTCGATAGAATATAGTAACAGCAAGCCTTGTTGAAATATTACGAATTTGAAGTTGGGTTCCGTTTTTTTTTTTTTTTTTTTTTTTTTTTGGGGGGGGGAGGGGGGGCAGCGGTCTGCATTGTGACTTCATTCTGTGCCTATACGTTCAAGCAACTCTAAGCACTAACAACAATGGCTCATGAATTTCCTTATTGGCCATTATACGGTGAAATATCACCAGCTTTAAAGACCTAATTTTATAGCCAGAATAATGAATCGATTTGCGGGATTTTCGACCAGAGGAAACCTATTATAACAACATTGGAGAGAATGGGAGTGGATTATAATTAGGGCTGGAACTATATGCTTTTTAGAGATATGCTTTTTATGCTTTAAAATATGCTTTTTTTGCTCTAAAATATGCTTTTTATGCTTTAAAATATGCTATTTATGCTCTAAAATATGCTTTTAATGCTCTAAAATATGCTCTTTATGCTCAATAGTATGCCTAATATTCTTTTTTTTTATTTAGTCAATATCAACCAGGAAAATGAAAATTGTTGAACTTTTTTTATTTCATATGAATACTGTGGGTTTTTTTCATATGTTGCAAGATTGACGATCTCTTCTCATCAGAAACCTATAAAAAGTACAGCTATATAATTATTGTCAAGAGGCAAGTGCACTAGTTTTGGTATGAAAAAGGATTCTCATATATAAACTATAGAGGAGATATCATTTAAGAAAAGTTTTAAATGTAAATATTTGTGAATAGAGTATGCAAAATACAAACTAATAATGCATTGTGATCTCACCGATTAATTTATGAGAGCAATCTACCATTTTTATATTCTGATACATAATCTACATAATTTTTCGATTAGCAATGTTGAATTACAAGTAAAATTTAAATTATTTTAGAATATGCAAGGTTCTAGTGATAATAGTCGTTTGTATACTATTCTTACTTTCAAGCTACAAAATTTGCATTTCATATCTCCATTAACCTCTTCCAAATCTGTAAAGTCAAAGAGCAATCTTGCTCGAAGTTACACTTTCTCAATTTTAGGCATGGTGTCAATGTGGTTTGCGAGATGTGAATGACAATTCTTCACACCATTAACTAGAAGTGACTTCATATGTTCCAATAATGTAGTAATATGTACAAGAAATCTTCCAAAAATACACATTTGATCCAGGTTTTCATTTAAATATTATACATACATTTGTAATTGAAAATTTCGTATAACTAATATTTATCAACCACCTTTCTGTGGATAAAAGCATATTCTTTTTGTAAAAAGAATATGCTTTATTTTTTGAACATAAAAAAAATGCAATAATGATAAATATGGTCAAGAATATTCTTTTATGCTTAAAGCATATTGTCCCAGCCCTAATTATAATTAAATGAATTTGAGTGAACCTTTAAATGACTGCAGTGAATCTTTAAATAACTGCAAAGAACCTTTAAATGACTGCCGTGAACATTTGAATGACTGCCGTGAACATTTGAATGACTGAACTAAACCTTCAAATAACTGCAAAGAACCTTTAAATGACTGCCGTGAACATTTGAATGACTGGAATGAACCTTTAACAAACCGCAATAAACCTTGAAATGACTGGAATGTATCTTTAAAAAACTGCATTGAACCATGAAATAAAAAATACATCAATTAAAGTTACAGAAAGAGTTACATATACTTCACAATCAGCAAAACAACATTTTAAAATTTCAATCCCATATACGTATAAGCTCAGAGAACTTTTCGGGCAATTCAAATATATTCGGCAACACTCAAATATCAGCTACACTGTTTCATACAATACATTCATACTCAGTCATCCAATAACACAAAATAACAGAACATGGGTTCAGAATTAAAGCTAATCATCCTTATACAAAATTATCAAGTGTTTCTTAAATTCTCTTTTGAACATAGACAAATTAGTGCTTTATCGAAGTAACTCAGGTAATAAATTCCAAAGTTTAAGAGGTTTAAACATATGAATTCCGAGATCGTACTTGTATATAGCATTCAGGTTCAAGATCCTCAATCCTTTTTAAAGGAACAGAAGGTTAATAATAATGAGAATAAGTTATAGTTCTGACTACAAGCAGACCCCGATTTAAGTAGACCCCAGTTTTATAACAGGACGACTTAAAGCAGAGTTGACCCCGTGCTTAGTTACATCAGTTGTACGGAAAATAATTACAAATCAATTTTATTTACAGTTAAGGACCCACACAAAATATGGTACATTGTACCATGCAAACGTACTTTGGTTTTTGTTTATAGAAAACGAAAAGATTGGAGTAATACTGCTTAGAAGCGGGTCTCCCCCGCTTTAAGAACAATTTCTAAATTAATGTGAGTAATGATTTTTTACTTAAAGCGGGATCAGCCTGTATTCTCTTTTGAATGACAGCTAAGGGGTGCATGTGCACTGCCACTGTATTACCATATGCAAGAATTCCATAAATTAGGTTAGGTTAGACAATAGAGTAAAACAAATTTAACCCCAGTAACCTAGTCCTTAAAAATTTGCTCACTAACCTAGGGACTGGTCCAGGCGCGCAAGTCCTCACTAAAACTGTTATAAAATCTCAACAAATTGACTTTCCGATATTTAGTCTTTATAAAAACCCTTTATCTGATATTTACACATCCATTGGTTAACTCAAAAGAATAGTTATTTATTTGAAATAAAATTAACAAGCAAAGATGAAAAATAAATATTTCTTAGATTTTCTAACTATTTGCTTAAAACCCATCTTCATCACCCATCAATAGAATCCTTATAACATTCACAAAAATGAATAAAACTTGATGAAAATTAAACTGTTGATGGAGAAGGTTTCAACAATGAAAAAGAGGCCAGAAAAAAACATAATCATTCTATATTTTTTGAAATATAGTATTTAAGTTTTATTTCGGGTTTTTTGAGACACCTTGTTTATTTGAATAAATGCTCATAATATGAGTATCTTACCTTCTATCACATTCTTTTTTGTATAATCGTATGTAATTGTGTTGAAAAGTAAAAGTCAGGGAAAGACAGCTTCCAAATCAGTTTGAAAATAAAAAAAATTAATATTACAGAGCAGAGGTTGTTTCTGCAAGCCTATTATTGCAAGTCCAGTTATACATCTTGGCAACAACCGAATTTGCAGTGGAGACCAATTTAGCATAGTCATGTTCACCACAAGTCAATGTAGTGTCATCAGCTTGAAGAGTGAACTCAGCATCATTAGAAATATTTGGCAAGTCGTTAACGTACATTAAGAGGAGGCTGGGCCCAATATGCTGTCCTGTGGAACCCCCTGATAAATCATACGAGTGCCAGAAACAAATGATCCCACCCATACACATTGAGTCCGGTTATGAAGATAACTCCTTACCCAAGAGAGAGCTACTGCACGAATTCCACATTTCTACAATTTACACAGCAGCACACCATTGTTGACGGTATCGAATGCTTTCCTTAGGTCAATAGATATACTTATTACCCAATATATGTTTTTTATTATCTAAATGATTGTAAATACCTTCAAAAAAATTGAGGAAGGCATTTGTTGTTCTATTATTCTTTTGAAACCCAAATTGACAGTCAGCAATCATATTAAACCTACTCACAAATCGCATGAATCTCACACAAAAACATCAATTGGTGGCAGCGGTGGGATAATTGTTGTGTGCTCCTCTGAGTCACAACGTAAGCTACCTATTTTGATTGATTAATTAAGACTCAATGATGTCTTTCTTTTAATTCAAATGGCTAATTATTCACTTTTCCAATTTTGCAGATTTCTGTTATTTGACTTCCATTAATTAAACTATTTTCCAATTATATATTTTCTCTCAATTCAATGCCTACATAAGTTGGAGATGGATACAAGCAATGGACTAAATATTAATTTATTCATTACTGCTTATTATTTATGACATTGATTATGAATTGCAATATTAAGATGATTCGAAAATTAATTTATAAATCGAAAAGGGTTTTTACCGAAACAATTATAAACCTTAATACTAAACTAAGAATCCAGCTTCTAAAGTAAATAAATGACAATGGCTGATTAGACCTATTCAATTACATAGAACCTATAACTCTCTGTTCAATTATTATCACGTTGGTTATTTACTCAACTTTTGATTATCGTCCGATGAATGTGTGATTAATACCCCCGTATGGCTTCAATATTACGTGATCTATAATTTGTCACTGATAATTCACTTCACCAATAAAGTTATTAGATGAAAGAAAGGAACAAGGGAAAGGACGTCCGATTGTCCCGAGAGCCAAGGGTATTAATGAGGATAGAGGGAAAGTTTTAGCACTCGCACCTCAAAGGAGTGTAGGGATGGTGTGCGTGCCTTTTGCACTGCCTACCACACTAGCTGTACAGTCTGCTACAATAGTACACTACCTATGTACCACACATACTATATAATATAAGCTCTGTAAGTTGTATCATAACATGGTGATATTATTTTATTCCACACACATTTCCTTTCGTGTAACCGTGTCTGCATTTATTTTTTATGCTGACCCATTCTTACTTCTCACATTCATGTTCTTACACCGTGATACTTACTAGGATCACCGGATGTCTTTTTATTAACTGACTCAGACATTTTGAACTATCAACAATGTCTGCTGTCTGAAAATTCCTAGATGACAACAGATTTTTCGCAAGATAAATTAATACATAATGGCATTTTATTCCGTCACTAACAACATTTAATCTTTAAAAATAGCAATCTATACTATTCTACCCACTGGTACAGTAGATACACTGACTTTACTAATCACATGCATTCATCTCTACTGCACTACTCAGCGTCATAGTAGTTTCTTTAATCGCACCTTTGCGTTATTGTTATTAACCCGTAACCCATATATAACATTCTTTAATTAACTTGTTCGACCCTTTATCGAACCTCATTAATTCACTTTACGGTTTCACATACCGCTATAATTCATTTGAGAAAATCAAACTTTCTCTGAATCTGTGGTTTCAGCTTTTCCACGAACTATACTTTACGGTTTCAGTTGAACTGAAAACTTTCCTGAGAAAATCAAACTTTCTCCATGGTTTCAGTTTACCACAAACTACTACACGGTTTCAGCTTTACCGCTAACTCTCTAAACCTAATTTTAACGTGACATGCACAGAGTATCACAAATAACCACCGTCTCTAATCTCTCATTTAAACATTTTACTTTTTTTCTTTCTCCCGTCTTCTTTATACCTACTTACTGGTTTCATTCCAAATTGAGTCAAACTGACAGTTGCCAAATTCTTATTTAACTCGTACTTAATTGCTATGAATTTGCCTCCTAACAACACATTTAAACTTCAGGAACTCTCTCTCCCCCTTCTTATTGAATAATAAAAGGTTAGTGACTATCATATATTATTTTTTTATAAAAAAAATTCGCCATATGTTTTACATTACCTATGACTTATTTCATCAATCGTTTGAAAAAAATTTATTCTGATTATATTTTACTAATAAGTTAATCGTCTGCACTAGGAAAATTAATAATTTAATAACATCAAAAAATTACGGATGACTTATCTTTTTTATTCCTCCTCAGCTGTTTCTTCTTGTTCGACTGTGTAGTGTGTATAGAGTTTCTACTGGGTATATGATTACCAGTAGCTGGTGATCTTTCACTGGCAACAAAAACTCTGTTGCTCACTTAGTCACTGTCCTTTTATAACTTTTATACTTAAATTTCTCACTAAAATTATCAAATAGTATTCACACCTTCAACGTGTAAAAAAATTTCTCGTTTTATCACAGGCACTATCGATATTACTTAACGAAACTTTAGTTGGTTTCTATGCTCAAGGAGTTAACTGCAAGACTGATCAGAAGATGTTGACTAGACTGGCTCTACTTGCGATCTGTGATTAGAGGATGTTGACTGCACGGTGGCTACCTGCGAACTAACTTGTTCATTCTACAAAGCTTACATTTATAGTGACATACTATAATGACATACTAACTATATCAAATCATTACATCACGAGATGTTGCATATCAAAAGAAACTCTATACGTGTTATGATTTATATATCTTATGTGAGTTTTGAAGTTATGATTTTAATTCGTGTGTCTGTGGTTTCAGGTTGAAGCTGGTTAATGTACTGCAATTTACGTGCTTTAATAAATGCTTTATATTTCAACTTTATTTTGTAATAGTTTCCATAGAGATTATTATACA
>CANNZV010005630.1:0-25229 GCA_947561585.1 Caprella mutica | reverse complement strand
CTGTCGATATATCCCTTGCTGTAGATGGATCCTTTGCTGTAGATAGATGCTTTGCTGTAGATAGATCCTTTGCTGTGGATAGAGCCTTTACTGTAGATATATTTTTTGCAGTAGATAGATTCTTTGTTGTAGATAGATCGTTTGCTGTAGATAGATCCTTTGTAGTAGATAGATCCTTTACTGTAGATATATCCCATATTGTAGATAGATCTTTTGCTGTAGATAGATCCTAATCTGTAGAAAGATCCATTGCTGAAGATAGATCCTTTGCTGTAGATGGATCATTTGCTGTAGATAAATCCTCTGCTGTAGATGGATCCTTTGCTGTAGATAGTTCTTTTACTGTAGAAAAATCCTTTGCTGTAGATTGATCCATTGCTGTAGATAGATCCTTTGTTGTAGATAGATCTATTGCTGTAGATAGATCTTTTGTAGTAGATAGATCATTCATCGTAGATAGATCTTTTGATGTAAATAGATCTAAGATCCTTTGTTATAATTAAAAGATTAAATCTTTTGCCGTAGATAGATCCTTTGCTGTAGATAGATCCTTTGCTGTAGATAGATCCTTCGCTGTAGATAAATCCTTTTCTGTAGATAGATCCTTTTCTGTAGATAGATCCATTACTGTAGATAAAACCTTTGCTGTAGATAGATACCATAAAGTGAATAGATCCTTTGTTGTTGAGAGATCCTTTGCTGTAGAAAGATCCTCTGCTGTAGAAAGATCTTCTGCTGTAAATAGATCCTTTGCAGTAGAAAGATACTTTGCTGTTGACAGATCTTTCGCTGTAAAAAGATCCTTGGGTTTAGATAGATTCTTTGCTGTAGATAGATCCCTTACTGTAGATTGACCACTTTGCTGTATAAAGTTCTTTTGCTGTAGATAGATCCATTGTTGTAGATAGATCCTTTGCTGTAGACCGATCCTTCGCTGTAAATAGATCCTTTGCTGTAGATTGATCCTTCGCTGCAAAAAGATCCCTTACTGTAGATAGATCCTTTTCTGCAGATAGATCCTATGCTGTAGATAGATCACTTGCTGTTGATAGATTCTTTGCTGAACATAGATTCTTTGCTGTAGATAGATTCTTTGCTGTAGATAGATCCTTCGCTGTAGATAAATTCTTTCCTGTAGATAGATCTTTTTCTGTAGATAGATCCTTTACTGTAGATAAAAGCTTTGCTGTAGATAGATCCCATACAGTAAATAGATCCATTGCTGTAGAGATATCCTTTGCTGTAAAAAGATCCTCTGCTGTAGAAATATGTTCTGCTGTAAATAGATTCTTTGCAGTAGAAAGATCCTTTGCTGTTGACAGATCTTTCGCTGTAGAAAGATCCTATAGTGTAGATAGATTCTTTGCTGTAGATAGATCCCTTACTGTAGATAGATCACTTTGCTGGAGATAGATCATTTGCTGTAGATAGATCCTTTAATGTAGAAAGATCCTCTTTTGTAGAAAGATCTTTTGCTGTAAATAGATCATTTGCTGTAGATAGATCCTTTGCTGTTTACAGATCCTGCACTGTAGAAAGATCCTTTGGTGAAGATGGATTCTTTGCTGTAGATAGATCCATGCTGTATAAAGTTCCTCTGCTGTAAATAGATATTTGTTGTAGATAGATCATTGGCTTTAGATAGATCCTTTGCTGTAGATAGATCCTTTGCTTAAGATAGATCGTTAACTGTAGATTGATCCTTTGCTGTAGATAGATCCTTTGCAGTAGATGAATCCTTGACTGTAGATAGATCCTTCGCTGTAGATAGATCATTCGCTGTAGATTGATCCTTTGCTGTAGATCCATCCTTCGCTGTAAGTAGATCCTTTGCTGTAGATTGATCCTTCGCTGTAAATAGATCCCTTGCTGTAAATAGGTCCTTTGCTGTAGATAGATCCTTTGCTGTAGATAGATCCTTTGCTGAAGATAGATCCTTTGCTGTAGTAGATCTTTTGCTGTAGAAAGATTTTCTGCTATAAATAGATCCTTTGCTGTAGATAGATCCTTTGTTGTAGATAGATCCTTTGCTGTAAATGGATCCTATGGCTGTATAGAGTTTCATTACTGTAGATATATCCTTTGCTATAGATTGATCATTTGCTGTAGATAGATCCTTTGCTGTCTATAGATCCTTTCCTGTAGATGGATCATTTGCTGTATATAGCTACTTTACTGTAGATCGATCTTTTGCTGTGGATTGATTTTTTGCTGTAGATTGATCCTTTGCTGTAGATAGATCCTTTGCTGTTGATCGATTCTTTGCTGAACATAGATTATTTGCTGTAGATAGATTCTTTGTTGTAGATAGATCCTTTGCTGTGGACAGATCCTTTGCAGTAAATAGATCCTTTACTGTAGATAGATCCGTTGCTGTAGATGGATCCTTTGCTGCAGATAGATCCTTCGCTGTAGATATATCGTTTATTGTAGATAGATCCTTTGCTGTAGATAGATCCTATACTGTAGATAGATCCCTTGCTGTAGATAGATCCTTTGTTGTAGATAGATCCTTTGCTGTAGATAGATCCTTTGCTGTAGATAGATCCTTTACTGTAGATAGATTTTTTGCTGTAGATAGATTCTTTGTTGTAGATAGATCCTTTGCTGTAGATAGATCTTTTGTAGTAGATAAATCCTTCTCTCTAGATAGATTCTTTTCTGTAGATAGATCCTTTACTGTAGATAAAAGCTTTGCTGTAGATAGATCCCATACAGTAAAATGGATCTTTGCTGTAGATAGATCCTTTGCTGTAGATAGATCCTTTGCTGTAGATAAATCCTTATCTGTAGATAAATCCTTTGCTGTAGATAGATACTTTCCTGTAGATAGATCCTTTGCTGTAGATAGATCCTTTGCAGAATATAGAACTTTTGCTGTTACTAGATCTTTTGCTGTATATAGATCCTTTGCTCTTGATAGATCCTTGACTGTAGATAGATCATTTGCTGCAGATGGATCCTTTGCTGTAGATAGATCCTTTACTGTCGATAGATCCCTTGCTGTAGATAGATTCTTTGCTGTAGATAGATGCTTTGCTGTAGATAGATCCTTTGCTGTGGATAGAGCCTTTACTGTAGATATATTTTTTGCAGTAGATAGATTCTTTGTTGTAGATAGATCGTTTGCTGTAGATAGATCCTTTGTAGTAGATAGATCCTTTACTGTAGATATATCCCATATTGTAGATAGATCTTTTGCTGTAGATAGATCCTTAACTGTAAATAGATTCTTTGCTGTAGATAGATCCCATGCTGTAGATTGATTATATGATGTAGATAGATCCTTTACTGTAGATAGATCCTTTGCTGTAGATAGATCCTTCCCTGTAGATAGATCCTTTCCTGTAGATAGATCCTTTGCTGTAGATAGAACTTTTGCTGTAAATAGATCTTTTGCAATAGATAGATCCTTTGCTGTCTATAGATCCTTTCCTGTAGATGGATCCTTTGCTGTATATAGCTACTTTACTGTAGATCGATCTTTTGCTGTGGATTGATTTTTTGCTGTAGATTGATCCTTTGCTGTAGAAAGATCCTTTGCTGTTGATAGATTCTTTGCTGTGAACAGATCCTTTGCAGTAAATAGATCCTTTACTGTAGATAGATCCGTTGCTGTAGATGGATCCTTTGCTGCAGATAGATCCTTCGCTGTAGATATATCGTTTATTGAAGATAGATCCTTTGCTGTAGATAGATTCTATACTGTAGATAGATATCTTGCTGTAGATAGATCCTTTGTTGTAGATAGATCCTTTGCTGTAGATAGATCCTTTGCTGTAGATAGATCCTTTACTGTAGATAGATTTTTTGCTGTAGATAGAATCTCTGTTGTAGATAGATCCTTGGCTGTATATAGATCTTTTGTAGTAGAAAGATCATTTATTGTAGATAGATCCAATGATGTAAATAGATCTAAGATCCTTTGCTATAAATAAATATATAAATCCTTTGCCGTAGATAGATCCTTTGCTGTAAATAGATCCTTTGCTGTAGATAGATCCTTCGCTGTAGATAAATCCTCTTCTGTAGATAGATCCTTTTCTGTAGATAGATCATTTACTATAGATAAAAGCTTTGCTGTTGATAGATCCCATACTGTAAATAGATCCTTTGCTTTAGAGAGATCCTTTGCTGTAGAAAGATATTCTGCTGTAGAAAGATCTTCTGCTGTAAATAGATCCTTTGCAGTAGAAAGATCCTTTGCTGTTGACAGATCTTTCGCTGTATGAAGATCCTTTGGTGTAGATTGAATCTTTGCTGTAGATAGATCCTTTGCTGTATAAAGTTCCTCTGCTGTTAATAGATCCTTTGATGTAAATAGATCATTGGCTTTAGATTGATCCTTTGCTGTAGATAGATCCCTTGCTCAAGGTAGATCCTTAGCTGTAGATTGATCCTTTGCTGTAGATAGATCCCATGCTGTATATTGATTATATGATTTAGATAGATCCTTTACTGTAGATAGATCCTTTGCTTTAGATAGATCCTTTCCTGTAGATAGATCCTTTCCTGTAGATAGATCCTTTGCTGTAGATAGAACTTTTGCTGTAAATAGATCTTTTGCAGTAGATAGATCCTTTGCTGTCTATAGATCCTTTCCTGTAGATGGATCCTTTGCTGTATATAGCTACTTTACTGTAGATCGATCTTTTGCTGTGGATTGATTTTTTGCTGTAGATTGATCCTTTGCTGTAGATAGATCCTTTGCTGTTGATAGATTCTTTGCTGAACATAGATTTCTTTGCTGTAGATAGATTCTTTGTTGTAGATAGATCCTTTGCTGTGGACAGATCCTTTGCAGTAAATAGATCCTTTACTGTAGATAGATCCGTTGCTGTAGATGGATCCTTTGCTGCAGATAGATCCTTCGCTGTAGATATATCGTTTATTGAAGATAGATCCTTTGCTGTAGATAGATCCTATACTGTAGATAGATATCTTGCTGTAGATAGGTCCTTTGCTGTAGATAGGTCCTTTGCTGTAGATAGATCCTTTGCTGTAGATAGATCCTTTGCTGAAGATAGATCCTTTGCTGTAGTAGATCTTTTGCTGTAGAAAGATTTTCTGCTATAAATAGATCCTTTGCTGTAGATAGATCCTTTGTTGTAGATAGATCCTTTGCTGTAAATGGATCCTATGGCGGTATAGAGTTTCATTACTGTAGATATATCCTTTGCTATAGATTGATCATTTGCTGTAGATAGATCCTTTGCTGTCTATAGATCCTTTCCTGTAGATGGATCATTTGCTGTATATAGCTACTTTACTGTAGATCGATCTTTTGCTGTGGATTGATTTTTTGCTGTAGATTGATCCTTTGCTGTAGATAGATCCTTTGCTGTTGATCGATTCTTTGCTGAACATAGATTCTTTGCTGTAGATAGATTCTTTGTTGTAGATAGATCCTTTGCTGTGGACAGATCCTTTGCAGTAAATAGACTCTTTACTGTAGATAGATCCGTTGCTGTAGATGGATCCTTTGCTGCAGATAGATCCTTCGCAGTAGATATATCGTTTATTGTAGATAGATCCTTTGCTGTAGATAGATCTTTTGTAGTAGATAAATCCTTTTCTCTAGATAGATTCTTTTCTGTAGATAGATCCTTTACTGTAGATAAAAGCTTTGCTGTAGATAGATCCCATACAGTAAAATGGATCTTTGCTGTAGATAGATCCTTTGCTGTAGATAGATCCTTTGCTGTAGATAAATCCTTATCTGTACATAAATCCTTTGCTGTAGATAGATACTTTCCTGTAGATAGATCCTTTGCTGTAGATAGATCCTTTGCAGAATATAGAACTTTTGCTGTTACTAGATCTTTTGCTGTATATAGATCCTTTGCTCTTGATAGATCCTTGACTGTAGATAGATCATTTGCTGCAGATGGATCGTTTGCTGTAGATAGATCCTTTACTGTCGATAGATCCCTTGCTGTAGATAGATCCTTTGCTGTAGATAGATGCTTTGCTGTAGATAGATCCTTTGCTGTGGATAGAGCCTTTACTGTAGATATATTTTTTGCAGTAGATAGATTCTTTGTTGTAGATAGATCGTTTGCTGTAGATAGATCCTTTGTAGTAGATAGATCCTTTACTGTAGATATATCCCATATTGTAGATAGATCTATTGCTGTATATAGATCCTTAACTGTAAATAGATTCTTTGCTGTAGATAGATCCCATGCTGTAGATTGATTATATGATGTAGATAGATCCTTTACTGTAGATAGATCCTTTGCTGTAGATAGATCTTTTCCTGTAGATAGATCCTTTCCTGTAGATAGATCCTTTGCTGTAGATAGAACTTTTGCTGTAAATAGATCTTTTGCAGTAGATAGATCCTTTGCTGTCTATAGATCCTTTCCTGTAGATGGATCCTTTGCTGTATATAGCTACTTTACTGTAGATCGATCTTTTGCTGTGGATTGATTTTTTGCTGTAGATTGATCCTTTGCTGTAGATAGATCCTTTGCTGTTGATAGATTCTTTGCTGTGAACAGATCCTTTGTAGTAAATAGATCCTTTACTGTAGATAGATCCGTTGCTGTAGATGGATCCTTTGCTGCAGATAGATCCTTCGCTGTAGATATATCGTTTATTGAAGATAGATCCTTTGCTGTAGATAGATCCTATACTGTAGATAGATATCTTGCTGTAGATAGATCCTTTGTTGTAGATAGATTCTTTGCTGTAGATAGATCCTTTGCTGTAGATAGATCCTTTACTGTAGATAGATTTTTTGCTGTAGATAAATCCTTTGCTGTAGATAGATCCTTTACTGTAGATAGATCCTTGGCTGTATATAGATCTTTTGTAGTAGAAATATCATTTATTGTAGATAGATCCACTGATGTAAATAGATCTAAGATCCTTTGCTATAAATAAATATATAAATCCTTTGCCGTAGATAGATCCTTTGCTGTAAATAGATCCTTTGCTGTAGATAGATCCTTCGCTGTAGATAAATCCTCTTCTGTAGATAGATCCTTTTCTGTAGATAGATCATTTACTATAGATAAAAGCTTTGCTGTTGATAGATCCCATACTGTAAATAGATCCTTTGCTTTAGAGAGATCCTTTGCTGTAGAAAGATATTCTGCTGTAGAAAGATCTTCTGCTGTAAATAGATCCTTTGCAGTAGAAAGATCCTTTGCTGTTGACAGATCTTTCGCTGTATGAAGATCCTTTGGTGTAGATTGAATCTTTGCTGTAGATAGATCCTTTGCTGTATAAAGTTCCTCTGCTGTTAATAGATCCTTTGATGTAAATAGATCAGTGGCTTTAGATTGATCCTTTGCTGTAGATAGATCCTTTGCTCAAGGTAGATCCTTAGCTGTAGATTGATCCTTTGCTGTAGATAAATCCCATGCTGTATATTGATTATATGAAGTAGATAGTTCCTTTACTGTAGATAGATCCTTTGCTTTAGATAGATCCTTTCCTGTAGATAGATCCTTTCCTGTAGATAGATCCTTTGCTGTAGATAGAACTTTTGCTGTAAATAGATCTTTTGCAGTAGATAGATCCTTTGCTGTCTATAGATCCTTTCCTGTAGATGGATCCTTTGCTGTATATAGCTACTTTACTGTAGATCGATCTTTTGCTGTGGATTGATTTTTTGCTGTAGATTGATCCTTTGCTGTAGATAGATCCTTTGCTGTTGATAGATTCTTTGCTGTGAACAGATCCTTTGCAGTAAATAGATCCTTTACTGTAGATAGATCCGTTGCTGTAGATGGATCCTTTGCTGCAGATAGATCCTTCGCTGTAGATATATCGTTTATTGAAGATAGATCCTTTGCTGTAGATAGATTCTATACTGTAGATAGATATCTTGCTGTAGATAGATCCTTTGTTGTAGATAGATCCTTTGCTGTAGATAGATCCTTTGCTGTAGATAGATCCTTTACTGTAGATAGATTTTTTGCTGTAGATAGAATCTCTGTTGTAGATAGATCCTTGGCTGTATATAGATCTTTTGTAGTAGAAAGATCATTTATTGTAGATAGATCCAATGATGTAAATAGATCTAAGATCCTTTGCTATAAATAAATATATAAATCCTTTGCCGTAGATAGATCCTTTGCTGTAAATAGATCCTTTGCTGTAGATAGATCCTTCGCTGTAGATAAATCCTCTTCTGTAGATAGATCCTTTTCTGTAGATAGATCATTTACTATAGATAAAAGCTTTGCTGTTGATAGATCCCATACTGTAAATAGATCCTTTGCTTTAGAGAGATCCTTTGCTGTAGAAAGATATTCTGCTGTAGAAAGATCTTCTGCTGTAAATAGATCCTTTGCAGTAGAAAGATCCTTTGCTGTTGACAGATCTTTCGCTGTATGAAGATCCTTTGGTGTAGATTGAATCTTTGCTGTAGATAGATCCTTTGCTGTATAAAGTTCCTCTGCTGTTAATAGATCCTTTGATGTAAATAGATCATTGGCTTTAGATTGATCCTTTGCTGTAGATAGATCCCTTGCTCAAGGTAGATCCTTAGCTGTAGATTGATCCTTTGCTGTAGATAGATCCCATGCTGTATATTGATTATATGATTTAGATAGATCCTTTACTGTAGATAGATCCTTTGCTTTAGATAGATCCTTTCCTGTAGATAGATCCTTTCCTGTAGATAGATCCTTTGCTGTAGATAGAACTTTTGCTGTAAATAGATCTTTTGCAGTAGATAGATCCTTTGCTGTCTATAGATCCTTTCCTGTAGATGGATCCTTTGCTGTATATAGCTACTTTACTGTAGATCGATCTTTTGCTGTGGATTGATTTTTTGCTGTAGATTGATCCTTTGCTGTAGATAGATCCTTTGCTGTTGATAGATTCTTTGCTGAACATAGATTTCTTTGCTGTAGATAGATTCTTTGTTGTAGATAGATCCTTTGCTGTGGACAGATCCTTTGCAGTAAATAGATCCTTTACTGTAGATAGATCCGTTGCTGTAGATGGATCCTTTGCTGCAGATAGATCCTTCGCTGTAGATATATCGTTTATTGAAGATAGATCCTTTGCTGTAGATAGATCCTATACTGTAGATAGATATCTTGCTGTAGATAGGTCCTTTGCTGTAGATAGGTCCTTTGCTGTAGATAGATCCTTTGCTGTAGATAGATCCTTTGCTGAAGATAGATCCTTTGCTGTAGTAGATCTTTTGCTGTAGAAAGATTTTCTGCTATAAATAGATCCTTTGCTGTAGATAGATCCTTTGTTGTAGATAGATCCTTTGCTGTAAATGGATCCTATGGCTGTATAGAGTTTCATTACTGTAGATATATCCTTTGCTATAGATTGATCATTTGCTGTAGATAGATCCTTTGCTGTCTATAGATCCTTTCCTGTAGATGGATCATTTGCTGTATATAGCTACTTTACTGTAGATCGATCTTTTGCTGTGGATTGATTTTTTGCTGTAGATTGATCCTTTGCTGTAGATAGATCCTTTGCTGTTGATCGATTCTTTGCTGAACATAGATTCTTTGCTGTAGATAGATTCTTTGTTGTAGATAGATCCTTTGCTGTGGACAGATCCTTTGCAGTAAATAGACTCTTTACTGTAGATAGATCCGTTGCTGTAGATGGATCCTTTGCTGCAGATAGATCCTTCGCAGTAGATATATCGTTTATTGTAGATAGATCCTTTGCTGTAGATAGATCTTTTGTAGTAGATAAATCCTTTTCTCTAGATAGATTCTTTTCTGTAGATAGATCCTTTACTGTAGATAAAAGCTTTGCTGTAGATAGATCCCATACAGTAAAATGGATCTTTGCTGTAGATAGATCCTTTGCTGTAGATAGATCCTTTGCTGTAGATAAATCCTTATCTGTAGATAAATCCTTTGCTGTAGATAGATACTTTCCTGTAGATAGATCCTTTGCTGTAGATAGATCCTTTGCAGAATATAGAACTTTTGCTGTTACTAGATCTTTTGCTGTATATAGATCCTTTGCTCTTGATAGATCCTTGACTGTAGATAGATCATTTGCTGCAGATGGATCGTTTGCTGTAGATAGATCCTTTACTGTCGATAGATCCCTTGCTGTAGATAGATCCTTTGCTGTAGATAGATGCTTTGCTGTAGATAGATCCTTTGCTGTGGATAGAGCCTTTACTGTAGATATATTTTTTGCAGTAGATAGATTCTTTGTTGTAGATAGATCGTTTGCTGTAGATAGATCCTTTGTAGTAGATAGATCCTTTACTGTAGATATATCCCATATTGTAGATAGATCTATTGCTGTATATAGATCCTTAACTGTAAATAGATTCTTTGCTGTAGATAGATCCCATGCTGTAGATTGATTATATGATGTAGATAGATCCTTTACTGTAGATAGATCCTTTGCTGTAGATAGATCTTTTCCTGTAGATAGATCCTTTCCTGTAGATAGATCCTTTGCTGTAGATAGAACTTTTGCTGTAAATAGATCTTTTGCAGTAGATAGATCCTTTGCTGTCTATAGATCCTTTCCTGTAGATGGATCCTTTGCTGTATATAGCTACTTTACTGTAGATCGATCTTTTGCTGTGGATTGATTTTTTGCTGTAGATTGATCCTTTGCTGTAGATAGATCCTTTGCTGTTGATAGATTCTTTGCTGTGAACAGATCCTTTGTAGTAAATAGATCCTTTACTGTAGATAGATCCGTTGCTGTAGATGGATCCTTTGCTGCAGATAGATCCTTCGCTGTAGATATATCGTTTATTGAAGATAGATCCTTTGCTGTAGATAGATCCTATACTGTAGATAGATATCTTGCTGTAGATAGATCCTTTGTTGTAGATAGATTCTTTGCTGTAGATAGATCCTTTGCTGTAGATAGATCCTTTACTGTAGATAGATTTTTTGCTGTAGATAGAATCTCTGTTGTAGATAGATCCTTGGCTGTATATAGATCTTTTGTAGTAGAAAGATCATTTATTGTAGATAGATCCACTGATGTAAATAGATCTAAGATCCTTTGCTATAAATAAATATATAAATCCTTTGCCGTAGATAGATCCTTTGCTGTAAATAGATCCTTTGCTGTAGATAGATCCTTCGCTGTAGATAAATCCTCTTCTGTAGATAGATCCTTTTCTGTAGATAGATCATTTACTATAGATAAAAGCTTTGCTGTTGATAGATCCCATACTGTAAATAGATCCTTTGCTTTAGAGAGATCCTTTGCTGTAGAAAGATATTCTGCTGTAGAAAGATCTTCTGCTGTAAATAGATCCTTTGCAGTAGAAAGATCCTTTGCTGTTGACAGATCTTTCGCTGTATGAAGATCCTTTGGTGTAGATTGAATCTTTGCTGTAGATAGATCCTTTGCTGTATAAAGTTCCTCTGCTGTTAATAGATCCTTTGATGTAAATAGATCATTGGCTTTAGATTGATCCTTTGCTGTAGATAGATCCTTTGCTCAAGGTAGATCCTTAGCTGTAGATTGATCCTTTGCTGTAGATAAATCCCATGCTGTATATTGATTATATGAAGTAGATAGTTCCTTTACTGTAGATAGATCCTTTGCTTTAGATAGATCCTTTCCTGTAGATAGATCCTTTCCTGTAGATAGATCCTTTGCTGTAGATAGAACTTTTGCTGTAAATAGATCTTTTGCAGTAGATAGATCCTTTGCTGTCTATAGATCCTTTCCTGTAGATGGATCCTTTGCTGTATATAGCTACTTTACTGTAGATCGATCTTTTGCTGTGGATTGATTTTTTGCTGTAGATTGATCCTTTGCTGTAGATAGATCCTTTGCTGTTGATAGATTCTTTGCTGAACATAGATTCTTTGCTGTAGATAGATTCTTTGTTGTAGATAGATCCTTTGCTGTGGACAGATCCTTTGCAGTAAATAGATCCTTTACTGTAGATAGATCCGTTGCTGTAGATGGATCCTTTGCTGCAGATAGATCCTTCGCTGTAGATATATCGTTTATTGTAGATAGATCCTTTGCTGTAGATAGATCCTATACTGTAGATAGATCCCTTGCTGTAGATAGATCCTTTGTTGTAGATAGATCCTTTGCTGTAGATAGATCCTTTGCTGTAGATAGATCCTTTACTGTAGATAGATTTTTTGCTGAAGATAGATTCTTTGTTGTAGATAGATCCTTTGCTGTAGATAGATCTTTTGTAGTAGATAAATCCTTTTCTCTAGATAGATTCTTTTCTGTAGATAGATCCTTTACTGTAGATAAAAGCTTTGCTGTAGATAGATCCCATACAGTAAAATGGATCTTTGCTGTAGATAGATCCTTTGCTGTAGATAGATCCTTTGCTGTAGATAAATCCTTATCTGTAGATAAATTCTTTGCTGTAGATAGATCCTTTGCTGTAGATAGATCCTTTGCTGTAGATAGATCCTTTGCAGAATATAGAAGTTTTGCTGTTACTAGATCTTTTGCTGTATATAGATCCTTTGCTCTTGATAGATCCTTGACTGTAGATAGATCATTTGCTGCAGATGGATCCTTTGCTGTAGATAGATCCTTTACTGTCGATAGATCCCTTGCTGTAGATAGATGCTTTGCTGTAGATAGATGCTTTGCTGTAGATAGATCCTTTGCTGTGGATAGAGCCTTTACTGTAGATATTTTTTTTGCAGTAGATAGATTCTTTGTTGTAGATAGATCCTTTGTAGTAGATAGATCCTTTACTGTAGATATATCCCATATTGTAGATAGATCTTTTGCTGTAGATAGATCCTTAACTGTAAATAGATTCTTTGCTGTAGATAGATCCCATGCTGTAGATTGATTATATGATGTAGATAGATCCTTTACTGTAGATAGATCCTTTGCTGTAGATAGATCCTTTCCTGTAGATAAATCCTTTCCTGTAGATAGATCCTTTGCTGTAGATAGAACTTTTGCTGTAAATAGATCTTTTGCAGTAGATAGATCCTTTGCTGTCTATAGATCCTTTCCTGTAGATGGATCCTTTGCTGTATATAGCTACTTTACTGTAGATCGATCTTTTGCTGTGGATTGATTTTTTGCTGTAGATTGATCCTTTGCTGTAGATAGATCCTTTGCTGTTGATAGATTCTTTGCTGTGAACAGATCCTTTGCAGTAAATAGATCCTTTACTGTAGATAGATCCGTTGCTGTAGATGGATCCTTTGCTGCAGATAGATCCTTCGCTGTAGATATATTGTTTATTGAAGATAGATCCTTTGCTGTAGATAGATCCTATACTGATAGAACTCTTTCTTTCTAGTTCTATAGGTTCTTTGCCTAAGGTAACTTGCAGAAGTATACTACAAGTTTCTTTAGTCTTAGGGCCTGAAGAGCCTTATGGTTGAACAGTTTAATAATTGAGATAAGAGAGTAGATAAATGGGGATAAAAAAAACACTTGTAAGAAACGAAACATTCACTATTCAATACTGTCGATAAAATTTAGTACAACAAATTTTGAGTCTAAGTAAGAGTTGAGACGAGGGAATTTCTCACGAGAGAACTTGGTCACAACTAGGAATCCGATTTCACACTCTCCTTCTAGTTAGGTGATAGATCCTTATATACCTTAACTACTCTCCAACCTTCTAGGTACAAGGTTAGGGTACGTCAAGGTTTTGAGCTAACTTCGGCGTTTCATTGTGTTAGTAAGGATAACACTAATTGCTTTGTTTTTCTACCGAAAAATCTTGCAGGTAATTAGATGAATTCTTGCAGGTAATTAGAGGTTTCATTGTGTTAGCAACTAATTACTACTAATTGTCTTGTTTTTCTCGCCTAAACTCTAGCAGATAATTAGACACTCGCTATCATAAAAACATTTTGTTAACATAGTATAATAGTATAATATTACTGGTATTACTGGTAGTGAAAGTATTATCTACGTGAAGTTCTACTATCTACTTTAAAGCTGAAGCTTGGTGAAGCGGTTGTTACACATTCCCCGCGAAAAATGAAAAAAAAAAATAATAAGCGTTAAGCATAACCTTATTATTTTTTTTTATTATCTAAATTATTCCAATATAATTTTCAATGATGTCCTCATCATGTTTACTAGCGAAGCGATAAATACCAGTTAGTTGCAACATCTAAGTTATAAATTCCTTAAACAACAATGTTTATACTCTTGATTCAAATTGCATAGTAATAGAAAATATGTGTTGTATTTGTGTGTGTTGATGTTCTGTCTTCCATGGTCCTTGCGGATGCGCTGCTGGGCGTCTGAGGACTAGTGGAAGGTCACGTCCTTGCAATGTAGGTCACGTCCTTGCCTTCTGCTGAGGTTCCTCCCAACCAGTTATGTCATTGCGATTGGTTACGCGTGTTGTAGTTCGGAGATCGAAAGGTTTACTCAGGAACGTGTGTATGTGTGTATGGAATGAACAAATTAATTAATACATTATATAACTTAATCAATTAGTTTAGCTATTTTTGATTGACCTTTAAACTTAGCCTTGGACGAAGAAGGTGTGAGTTAATCACCAACCATTGTCTTCAACGTGGTTCCATGAATAAAGTTATGCAATACACAAATAACTAAACATGTATTTCATATTTAACCATTTCACATATTACATTCATTATTACAATAGCTATATGTATATTCAAGAGTTTTGCACATTATATATTTAGCATCAATATTCTTAACCTTATTTAATACTACTTGGTTAAGTAAATGCGGATTTTGAGCCACTTCAATTTTAGGTCTTACAGACTTTGTACAAAGTTAACATTTTAATATATTATTTAGATTGCATTATAAATGAGATAAAATTATAAAAAAATAATAAAATGATGGTATTTCAGAAAATAAGGAAGTGGCTCAAAATTGAAGATTTTGATTTTGAGCCACTTTTCAAAAATACCTACTAAATGACATTTTGTCAACAAGAAATATATGTATTATGATTATAAATAAATAGAGCACAAAATAAAATAAAAAAAAATTTCAGTTTAATGGATATTAAAAAACAGTGGCTCGTATCGAACATAGACCTCCATTGAAATAGCAAATTGAGCCACTTCAACAAATATTCTAATCAAGCTAAATTTTATGTTTTCCTTGTGAAAACACGCGTATTCATTATAATTCAAGATGTGCTAATGAGGAAGAATTAATAAACATTGTGTAATATCATTGATAACGAGAAAATAATCATTAGTGGCTCAGAATTCCTCTACTAGCGATATATTTCTATTCTGAGTCACTAGAATGCAATGTTATATTTTCTTCCCTAAAAGTGCTAAACCATATCTTTAGATCCTTAAAGAGTATTATTTATGCGTGCAACTAGACCATATTAGCATATATTTATCCGTAATGAATCGGAAAACTTGAAAAATGTCTATCTATAAATAATTCACTACCTAGTAGCTCAAAATGCGTGGATAGGCACAACATTTCAATTCGGAGCCACTAGAATGATATCTTTTAATTTCTGCCCTAAAAGTGCTAAACCATATCTTTAGATCCTTAAAGATTATTATTTATGTGGCAAACTATACCTTATTAGTAAATATTTATCAGTAATGAATCGATCAACTATGTAACAGTCATTCTATAAACACTTCACTACCTTCTGGTTCAAAAATGCGTGGATAGGCACAACATTTCAATTCTGAGCCACTAGAATGATATCTTTCAATTTGTGTCCTGAAAATGCTAAACCATATCTTTAGATCCTTAAAGATTATTAATGTACCCAAATATACCTTATTAGTATATATTTATCAGTAATGAATCGATTAACTTTGTAACAGTCTTTCTATATATACTTCACTACCTTCTGGTTCAAAATACGTGGATAGGCACAACATTTCAATTCTGATCCCTAGAATGATATCTTTTAATTTGAGCCCGGAAAGTGCTAGTCCATATATTTGGATCCTTAAAGATTATTATTAATGTGCCCAATTATACATTATTACTAGCTATTAAACAGTAATGAATCTATCAACCTTGTAACAGTATTTCTATAAATACTTCACTACCTTCTGGTTCAAAATACGTGGATAGGCACAACATTTAAATTCTGAGCCACTAGAATGATATCTTTTAATTTGTGCTCTGAAAGTGCTAAACCATATCTTTAGTTCCTTAAAGATTATAATTAATGTACCAAACTATACCATATTAGTATATATTTATCAGTAATGAATCGATTAACTTTGTAACAGTCTTTATATAAATACTTCACAACCTTCAAGTTCAAAATACGTGGATAGGCACAACATTTAAATTCTGAGCCACTAGAATAGTATCTTTTAATTTCTGCCCTAAAAGTGCTAAACCATATCTATAGTTCCTTAAAGATTATTATTAATGTGCCCAAATATACATCATTAGTAGATATTTATCAGTAATGAATCTATCAACTTTGTAACAGTCTTTCTATAAATACTTCACTACCTTCTGGTTCAAAATACGTGGATAGGCACAACATTTAAATTCAGAGCCACTAGAATGGTATCTTTCTAATTTCTTTTCTAAAAGTGCTAAACCATATCTATAGTTCCGTAAAGATTATTATTAATGTGCCCAATTATACATTATTAGTAGCTATTTATCAGTAATAATCTATCAACTTTGTAACAGTCTTTCTATAAATACTTCACTACATTCTGGTTCAAAATACGTGGATAGGCACAACATTTAAATTCTGAGCCACTAGAATGGTATCTTTTAATTTCTGCCCTAAAAGTGCTAAACCATATCTATAGTTCCTTAAAGATAATTATTAATGTGCCCAATTATACATTATTACTAGCTATTAAACAGTAATGAATCTATCAACCTTGTAACAGTATTTCTATAAACACTTCACTACCTTCTGGTTCAAAATACGTGGATAGGCACAACATTTAAATTCTGAGCCACTAGAATGATATCTTTTAATTTGTGCTCTGAAAGTGCTAAACCATATCTTTAGTTCCTTAAAGATTATAATTAATGTACCAAACTATACCATATTAGTATATATTTATCAGTAATGAATCGATTAACTTTGTAACAGTCTTTATATAAATACTTCACAACCTTCAAGTTCAAAATACGTGGATAGGCACAACATTTAAATTCTGAGCCACTAGAATAGTATCTTTTAATTTCTGCCCTAAAAGTGCTAAACCATATCTATAGTTCCTTAAAGATTATTATTAATGTGCCCAAATATACATCATTAGTAGATATTTATCAGTAATGAATCTATCAACTTTGTAACAGTCTTTCTATAAATACTTCACTACCTTCTGGTTCAAAATACGTGGATAGGCACAACATTTAAATTCAGAGCCACTAGAATGGTATCTTTCTAATTTCTTTTCTAAAAGTGCTAAACCATATCTATAGTTCCGTAAAGATTATTATTAATGTGCCCAATTATACATTATTAGTAGCTATTTATCAGTAATAATCTATCAACTTTGTAACAGTCTTTCTATAAATACTTCACTACATTCTGGTTCAAAATACGTGGATAGGCACAACATTTAAATTCTGAGCCACTAGAATGGTATCTTTTAATTTCTGCCCTAAAAGTGCTAAACCATATCTATAGTTCCTTAAAGATAATTATTAATGTGCCCAATTATACATTATTAGTAGATATTTATCAGTAATGAATCTATCAACTTTGTAACAGTCTTTCTATAAATACTTCACTACCTTCTGGTTCAAAATACGTGGATAGGCACAACATTTAAATTCTGAGCCACAAGAATGATATATTTTAATTTCTGCCCTAAAAGTGCTAAACCATATCTTTAGATCCTTAAAGATTATAATTAATGTGCCCAACTATACCATATTAGTATATATTTATCAGTAATGAATCGATTAACTTTGTAACAGTCTTTCTATAAATACTTCACAACCTTCAAGTTCAAAATACGTGGATAGGCACAACATTTAAATTCTGAGCCACTAGAATAGTATCTTTTAATTTCTGCCCTAAAAGTGCTAAACCATATCTATAGTTCCTTAAAGATTATTATTAATGTGCCCAATTATACATCATTAGTAGATATTTATCAGTAATGAATCTATCAACTTTGTAACAGTCTTTCTATAAACACTTCACTACCTTCTGGTTCAAAATACGTGGATAGGCACAACATTTAAATTCAGAGCCACTAGAATGGTATCTATCTAATTTCTGCCCTAAAAGTGCTAAACCATATCTATAGTTCCATAAAGATTATTATTAATGTGCCCAATTATACATTATTAGTAGCTATTTATCAGTAATGAATCTATCAACTTTGTAACAGTATTTCTATAAATACTTCACTACCTTCTGGTTCAAAATACGTGGATAGGCACAACATTTAAATTCTGAGCCACTAGAATGGTATATTTTAATTTCTGCCCTAAAAGTGCTAAATCATATCTATAGTTCCTTAAAGATAATTATTAATGTGCCCAATTATACATTATTAGTAGATATTTATCAGTAATGAATCCATCAACTTTGTAACAGTCTTTCTATAAATACTTCACTACCTTCTGGTTCAAAATACGTGGATAGGCACAACATTTAAATTCAGAGCCACTAGAATGGTATCTTTTAATTTCTGCTTTGAAAGTGCTAAACCATATCTATAGTTCCTTAAAGATTATTATTAATGTGCCCAATTATACATTATTAGTAGATATTTATCAGTAATGAATCTATCAACTTTGTAACAGTCTTTCTATAAATACTTCACTACCTTCTGGTTCAAAATACGTGGATAGGCACAATATTTAAATTCTGAGCCACTAGAATGATATCTTTTAATTTCTGCCCTAAAAGTGCTAAACCATATATTTAGTTCCTTAAAGATTAATATTAATGTACCAAACTATACCTTATTAGTAGATATGTATCAGTAATGAATCGATCAACTTTGTAACAGTCTTTCTATAAATACTTCACTACCTTCTGATTCAAAATACGTGGATAGGCACAACATTTAAATTCTGAGCCACTAGAATGATATCTTTTAATTTCTGCCCTAAAAGTGCTAAACCATATATTTAGTTCCTTAAAGATTATTATTAATGTGCCCAATTATATATTATTAGTAGATATTTATCAGTAATGAATCTATCAACTTTGTAACAGTCTTTCTTTAAATACTTCACTACCTTCTGGTTCAAAATACGTGGATAGGCACAACATTTAAATTCTGAGCCACTAGAATGGTATCTTTTAATTTCTGCCCTAAAAGTGCTAAACCATATCTTTAGTTCCTTAAAGATTATTATTAATGTGACCAATTATGCATTATTAGTAGATATTTATCAGTAATGAATCGATAAACTTTGTAACAGTCTTTCTATAAAAACTTCACTACCTTCTGGTTCAATATACGTGAATAGGCACAACATTCAAATTCTGAGCCACTAGAATGATATCTTTTAATTTCTGCCCTAAAAGTGCTAAACCATATATTTAGTTCCTTAAAGATTATTATTAATGTACCAAACTATACCTTATTAGTAGATATGTATCATTAATGAATCGATCAACTTTGTAACAGTCTTTCTATAAACACTTCACTACCTTCTGGTTCCAAATACGTGGATAGGCACAACATTTAAATTCTGAGCCACTAGAATGATATCTTTTAATTTCTGCTCTAAAAGTGCTAAACCATATCTTTAGTTCCTTAAAGATTATTATTAATGTGCCCAAATATACATCATTAGTAGATATTTATCAGTAATGAATCTATCAACTTTGTAACAGTCTTTCTATAAATACTTCACTACCTTCTGGTTCAAAATACGTGGATAGGCACAACATTTAAATTCAGAGCCACTAGAATGGTATCTTTCTAATTTCTTTTCTAAAAGTGCTAAACCATATCTATAGTTCCGTAAAGATTATTATTAATGTGCCCAATTATACATTATTAGTAGCTATTTATCAGTAATAATCTATCAACTTTGTAACAGTCTTTCTATAAATACTTCACTACATTCTGGTTCAAAATACGTGGATAGGCACAACATTTAAATTCTGAGCCACTAGAATGGTATCTTTTAATTTCTGCCCTAAAAGTGCTAAACCATATCTATAGTTCCTTAAAGATAATTATTAATGTGCCCAATTATACATTATTAGTAGATATTTATCAGTAATGAATCTATCAACTTTGTAACAGTCTTTCTATAAATACTTCACTACCTTCTGGTTCAAAATACGTGGATAGGCACAACATTTAAATTCTGAGCCACAAGAATGATATATTTTAATTTCTGCCCTAAAAGTGCTAAACCATATCTTTAGATCCTTAAAGATTATAATTAATGTGCCCAACTATACCATATTAGTATATATTTATCAGTAATGAATCGATTAACTTTGTAACAGTCTTTCTATAAATACTTCACAACCTTCAAGTTCAAAATACGTGGATAGGCACAACATTTAAATTCTGAGCCACTAGAATAGTATCTTTTAATTTCTGCCCTAAAAGTGCTAAACCATATCTATAGTTCCTTAAAGATTATTATTAATGTGCCCAATTATACATCATTAGGTAGATATTTATCAGTAATGAATCTATCAACTTTGTAACAGTCTTTCTATAAACACTTCACTACCTTCTGGTTCAAAATACGTGGATAGGCACAACATTTAAATTCAGAGCCACTAGAATGGTATCTATCTAATTTCTGCCCTAAAAGTGCTAAAACCATATCTATAGTTCCATAAAGATTATTATTAATGTGCCCAATTATACATTATTAGTAGCTATTTATCAGTAATGAATCTATCAACTTTGTAACAGTATTTCTATAAATACTTCACTACCTTCTGGTTCAAAATACGTGGATAGGCACAACATTTAAATTCTGAGCCACTAGAATGGTATATTTTAATTTCTGCCCTAAAAGTGCTAAATCATATCTATAGTTCCTTAAAGATAATTATTAATGTGCCCAATTATACATTATTAGTAGATATTTATCAGTAATGAATCCATCAACTTTGTAACAGTCTTTCTATAAATACTTCACTACCTTCTGGTTCAAAATACGTGGATAGGCACAACATTTAAATTCAGAGCCACTAGAATGGTATCTTTTAATTTCTGCTTTGAAAGTGCTTAAACCATATCTATAGTTCCTTAAAGATTATTATTAATGTGCCCAATTATACATTATTAGTAGATATTTATCAGTAATGAATCTATCAACTTTGTAACAGTCTTTCTATAAATACTTCACTACCTTCTGGTTCAAAATACGTGGATAGGCACAATATTTAAATTCTGAGCCACTAGAATGATATCTTTTAATTTCTGCCCTAAAAGTGCTAAACCATATATTTAGTTCCTTAAAGATTAATATTAATGTACCAAACTATACCTTATTAGTAGATATGTATCAGTAATGAATCGATAAACTTTGTAACAGTCTTTCTATAAAAACTTCACTACCTTCTGGTTCAAAATACGTGAATAGGCACAACATTCAAATTCTGAGCCACTAGAATGATATCTTTTAATTTCTGCCCTAAAAGTGCTAAACCATATATTTAGTTCCTTAAAGATTATTATTAATGTACCAAACTATACCTTATTAGTAGATATGTATCATTAATGAATCGATCAACTTTGTAACAGTCTTTCTATAAACACTTCACTACCTTCTGGTTCCAAATACGTGGATAGGCACAACATTTAAATTCTGAGCCACTAGAATGATATCTTTTAATTTCTGCTCTAAAGTGCTAAACCATATCTTTAGTTCCTTAAAGATTATTATTAATGTACCAAGCTATACCTTATTAGTAAATATTTATCAGTAATGAATCGATCAACTTTGTAACAGTCTTTCTATAAATACTTCACTACCTTCTTGTTCAAAATACGTGGAAAGGCACAACATTTAAATTCTGAGCCACAAGAATGATATCTTTAATTTCTGCCCTAAAAGTGCTAAACCATATCTTTAGATCCTTAAAGATTATTATTAATGTGCCCAACTATACCATATTAGTATATATTTATCAGTAATGAATCGATTAACTTTGTAACAGTCTTCCTATAAATACTTCACAACCTTCAAGTTCAAAATACGTGGATAGGCACAACATTTAAATTCTGAGCCACTAGAATGATATCTTTTAATTTCTGCCCTAAAAGTGCTGAACCATATCTTTAGATCCTTAAATATTACTATTAATGTGCCCAACTATACCTTATTAGTAGATGTTTATCAGTAATGAATTGATAAACTTTGTACGTATCTATCTATGAATAATTCACTACCTTGGGCTCAAAATGCGTAGATAGGCACAATTTTGAAATTCTGGACCACTAGAATGATATCTTTTAATTTCTTCCTAAAGGATGCAAAACCATATCTTTAAACCTAAACCTTGATGCATGCAACTATACTATATTAGTTGATATTTATCAGTAATTAAATGAAACACCTTTCAAGTAAATATTTATAATTAATTCACTATCTTGTGGTTCAAAATGTGTGAATATGCAAATCATTTCGAATTAAGCCACTGGCTCAGAATTTCAAGGATTGGATAATCTTCGAGCACGTATGATATGAATTGAAACATGTTGATTGTAGAGTGTCCAAACATATTTTTAATGTTTGATTCATTGAAATTATGAGTGAAACATCGCAAGCATGTTTGGAACCTTAAAATGTTATATCATATGTTTTAAACTTTAAAAACGTGTTTAAACATTAAATCATGTTTGAAAAGTTTGAAACATATTTAATACCCTCAAATTAAGTTTGAAACACTGATAGCATGTTTGAAACATTGAAACATGCTTGAAACATTAAAACATCGAATATATGTATGAAACATTACTAGCATGTTCGATATATTAAAAAGAAGTTCGAAACAATAAACACATGTTCGAAATATAAATAACGTGATTGAAACAATGACAACATGTTTGAAAAACTGACAACATGTTTGAAACACTGAGAGAAAACATATTTGAAGCAATAAAAACAAGTTAGAAACACTGATCATGTTTGAAACATTGAATACTTATTTGAAAAATATTAAAAACTGTTCGAAACATTTATAACCTGTTTACAATATCAGATACTTGTTTTGAAAATTAAAAAAATGATTGAAACATTAAAACATGCTTGGAACATTGAAAACAGGTTTGTAACATTAGGAAATTTTTGAAACATTAAAACATGTTTGAAGTAATAAAAACAGGTTTTTACATAAAAGCAAGTTTGAAACATGAAAACAAAATTTGAAGCACTTAGAACATCTATGAAACTTTAAGAACATGTTTGAAACATTGAATGATTATTTGGAAGTAAAACACGTTCGAATAATGATAAAATGTTTACAATATTAGAAACATGTCTGAAAAATCTACAAATATTTGAAACATTGATAATATATTTGGAACATTAAAAACATATGTTTGATAAATTGGAAAATTGTTTGATACATTATGAACTTGTTTGAAACAATAAATCGCGTTTAAAACCTCAAAAGATGTTTGTTTTTAGAAAGCTTGTTTGAAACATGAAAAGAAAGTTTGAAACGTGAAAAAAAGTATGAAACATGAAAACAAAGTTTGAAACACTGAGAAGATGTTTGAACCATTTAGATAAACACATTTGAAACTATTAATTTTTTTAAATTTCTATTATACGTTCTAACAGATTATCAATTTTATATTATACGTACGCACGTACGTTTTAATAGGACTTCACCAAATATGTATTATTTAATTTTTGATATTCGCGTTGTACATGGATAACGTTGGTATATCTATAGTGCATTTCAGTAATATCAGTTTAATATGAAATTAAATCATTAAATAAATATGAAGCTTAATTATTTCATAAATATGATGTTTGATCACTCAATCTGAAAATAAATTATTTAATATGAAGTTTAATCAATTTCTATTTTAGTGTTATTCATTGCATGTGGATCATACTATATCTTTATACCGAAATAACGCTCCTTGCTCAGCTTTACAGTTAAAAAGTTGAGTATAGTTATACTTTACTTCGCGTTCTATTGAATTAAACCAGGAACAACATATCATTTGTATAATCAATGAAGTGTGTTTTAATCCTTTCTAACCGAAGCTGTATTTGTATTTAAAAAAATGGTAAAAGATAATAGGTGTGACCAACAATGTAATTATGTAATTTTTCAAACGCTAACAAATGGGGTTACTTTGAAAGTACATTGAGGACATCGCCTATCGATTTGAATAACATTATATCACGATTGAATAGATCATCTTTCATAATTTTCAAGAGCTTTCCTAATATGATTCAAGATGTAAAAGAATAGATCAATTAGAGGTTTCAAATTGTTTGAATCAATACTTTTGAGTCAAAGAATAATACATACAGGCATATTAGAGTATTTCAAACTTTTGAGATGTTAATCAAATAATACTTATTTCATCATTATGTTCGAATCGGAACAAATTCTTCAAATCCGTTTTCAGATTTGTATTCATTAGATAAAATTACATCACATTCCATGAAACTGCCTATTTAAATAGGCCTATCTAAATTTTGAAAAACTTCATAAGCTCATAAATCTTGAAAGAGATAAAATTTTCGAATTCTGATTCCAGATTTAGATTCTCCAGGCAAAACTACATGAAAATCAAATAATTAGAATTTCGAACAGTTCGATTTGAAGAATGTGTTCGTTTCCGTTGATGTCAATTTTTCTTCTAAATTTTAAAATCGACATTCATCCTACTTTCTATCAGCAAATATGGATTCATTATACTTTGACTATTGATGATCAATAATTTGAACATGATTATTCAACTTTTGTAGTAAATAAATAATTAAAATGCATTTTAATTTATGCCGTAGTCAAGAGATGAGTCCGAACATTGTCTTTGGCGCGCGAAAATATGAGATGCTTCGAAATGTTCGGACTCTTTTCTTTGACTACGGCTTAATTAAAAACACATTTTAATTATTTATTTACCACGAAAATTGAATAATCATGTTTTAATTATTTACCACTAATAATTGATATCTAATGAATCCATATTTACTGATAGAAAGTAGGTTGAATGTCAATTTCAAAATTTAGAAGAAAAATTGACATCAACGGAAACGAACACATTCTTCAAATCGAACTGTTCGAAATTCTAATAAATTGATTTTCATGTAGTTTTGCTTGGAGAATCTAAATCTGAAATCAGAATTCGAAAAATTTTCCTCTCTCAAGATTTATGAGCTTATGAAGTTTTTCAAAATTTAGATAGGCCTATTTAAATAGGTAG
>CANNZV010005629.1:0-25231 GCA_947561585.1 Caprella mutica | reverse complement strand
ATGGCTCATCTACACTATTGGCTCATTTTTCCCTCATAAAGATAAAATCCCACCTTTACTGTCATCTGGTCTCATTTATAAATACTCATGTGGACAGTGCCAGTCTACTTACATCGGTGAGACCATGATGCAGTTAAAGGTGAGAATTTCTCAACATAAGGGAATATCTTTTAGAACAAATAACCCCTATAGCTCCCCACCTTTCAGTTCAATACGTAACCATTCTTTCGATTTTAATCACCCAATTAAAGAAGAAAATTTCAAAATTTTGCAAACTACTAACCAGTGTGATATTCGTACATTAGAATCTATATATATTCATAAACAGTCTCCTACGCTTAATGAACAAGCGAGTTCTTTCAATTTAACTATTTTGGGTTAATAACTTATTATTTTTCCTTTTCTTTATTTTAAATTTTATTTGTATTAACTATTTAGGTGACTTTATTAATTTCGGTATCCAAAATACTTCTTATTTCTATATATTTCTTTAAAATTAGTCTTAATTAGGTTATTGATAATGAATATTCTATTATTCGAAAGCTCTAAAAATAAAGGATGTACAACTTTTTCGTCGTTTCTCTTGTGCTTCACTTCATAAATCTATTACTTTTTTGTGTTGTGTTCTCGCTTTTAAAATTAAAGACACATTTACAGTTCCTAGTCATGACCACAATACGAGAGGTGTTTCAAACTATTTTGTCCCCCAGTTCCAGCGGCTGACTTTGACCCAACGCTCACTCTCATATGTACTGCCATATAAATTTAATGTTAGTCCCCAATATATTAAGGAAAATGAATCGTTAAATACGTTTAAGGAAATGCTAAAAGAATACCTTGTTGAAAGATACGCGGAATGATTCAGCACTAACCTGTTTTATTATTTTATGGTTGCTGTATATGAAAAATATTATTTTAAAATTATAGTTGATTATATATGGAAATCAGTAGCATGCTGTCTTAGTTGTGTTTAGAAAGTAGATCTCCTGATTTTTTTTGTTTGTTTATTTAAATATTTAACTTTCCTAAAGACCTTGATTTTGGTCTAAAAAGGACTTGGCATTTTGTTAAATATGTACTAATTTATTGTAATTTTTTTTATTATTCTTTTGTTTCCAATAAAACTATTATCCTATTATCCTATTATTATCCTATTATCCAATAGGAATGCATTGAACTAGTGCTTAGTGATAATCACCCAGCAATAGGAATGCATTGAACTAGTGCTTAGTGATAATCACCCAGCAATAGGAATGCATTGAACTAGTGCTTAGTGATAATCACCCAGCAATAGGAATGCATTGAACTAGTGCTTAGTGATAATCACCCAGCAATAAGAATGTATTGAACTAGTGCTTACTGATAATCACCCAGCAATAGGAATGCATTGAACTAGTGCTTAGTGATAATCACCCAGCAATAGGAATGCAATGAACTAGTGCTTAGTGATAATCACACAGCAAAAGAGATGCATTGAACTAGTGCTTAGTGATAATCACCCAGCAATAGGAATGTATTGAACTAGTGCCTAGTGATAATCACTCAGCAATAGGAATGCATTGAACTAGTGCTTAATGATAATCGCCCAGCAATATGAATGCATTGAACTAGTGCTTAGTGATAATCACTCAGCAATAGGAATGCATTGAACTAGTGCTTAGTGATAATCACCCAGAAAATGAAATGCATTGAACTAGTCTTAGTCATACTGATTTTCTGAAATTAATCTAAGTTCTAGGGTTTTAGCTGAAGTAGTCACTATGAAATAAACTTCATTTGAAGTGTATTAGATTTTTCAATCATCATTCGTACTATCAGTGCTATCATGTATTTCAGGCTGGAGCTTTTTTGAAGCAGCCATCTAAAGGCACATCCTTGAAGACTGCAGTTCCTAAGACCATATCTAATTTGAAGCATTCCTGTATCCAATGCATTAAGAAAGGAAAGAGGGAGAAGTTTTTCTCCATCAGCACAGGGCAAGATAATGCCATCAAAAGACACCTCAGAAATCAGCACTCCTCAGAATCTCATGATTTGCCGGAAGCCAGGAAATTCATTGTGCCATCTAACAGTCCGCTGGTAACGGAATTGCTATGGTGCAACTCTAAAATCATCAGCTGTGTCTGTGCCCCTCGTCCCCGAGGCTTCTGTAGTGTCTGTGCCCCTCGTCCCCGAGGCTTCTGTAGTGTCTGTGCCCCTTGTCCCCGAGGCTTCTGTAGTGTCTTTGCCCCTCGTCCCCGAGGCTTCTGGAGTGTCTGTGCCCCTCGTCCCCGAGGCTTCTGTAGTGTCTGTGCCCCTCGTCCCCGAGGCTTCTGTAGTGTCTGTGCCCCTCGTCCCCGAGGCTTCTGTAGTGTCTGGGCCCCTCGTCCCCGAGGCTTCTGTAGTGTCTGGGCCCCTCGTCCCGGAGGTTTCTGTAGTGTCTGCGCCCCTCGTCCTAGATACTACTGTAGATGCTGTGCCCCTCGACCTTGAGACTTCTGTTGAAAGTAATTGTAATCAAGCCAAACGAAAGGCCTCTGATTGTGCAGACTTCATCTGTAGCACGCCAGTCAAAAGGATGAAACCAAAATGTCAAGGTTTAGGCACCCCGAAACAGAAAAGTATAAATGAATTTGTTAGTTCATTTACTGAAACTGGAAATTCAACAGACTCTGAAAGGATTGCTCTTATATTGAGTTACTCTGAAAAAATATTAGTTGTAGTCAATGATAAAAAGACAGGGACTCGATCAAAACCTGAAGAAGGTCAAACTGCTATCTTCTTGACAGAAATAAGAGAATCCTATTCTCTCAAAGAAGCTTTGCATTGTGGAGCGCTGATTGAAAAAGAATGCGAGAGAGAGTTTTTGATTCAGTGTAAAATGTGCAAAAGTTATCTTGATCAAAACCCAACTTCTAAATCTGATAATTATGCCAGTGTCACCAATGGCATTTTGGTTTCTGAAGAAAGAATAAAAAATCTGAAGGAAGGCAAGAGTAAGGAATGGTACAAGCAGAAAAACCAGTTGATTACTCATTTTTCACCTGATTCTAACTCTGTAATACACATCAAAGCTGTGGCAGAGGATAAGACTAACAAGAGGATGGAAGTGCGGAAACTGGCAGTGATGGATTTGTTGGTATCCCTAACGCTTCAACTAATCAAGAGTAAAACTGCAATTTCACAGTACGAGGATTATCTACTCCTTCTCTCGAGTCATGCTGTGGATGTTGGAGACATCGGTCATGGACGGTAAGAAAATTGAATAGAAAAATTTGTTTTTCACAAAGTAGGAAAGATATATTGATAATAGCATCGCCATGATTTGTTAATCCTAATTCTTGTGTTATTTGTTGTGAAGTTTATCTATTGAAACTTAATTTTCTATTCTATTTTTACAGTCATATAGCCACAGCAATAATGAAAGCTGCCCTTAAAGTGATAACCGACGACATAGCCGAGCTTCTCAATACAGATCTGCCATCAACTGGACTGCCACCTTTCTTCACAGTCATTGCGGATAAGTGCACTATCAATAGACGCACAAGTCAAGCGATATTGATTGCATTCGTATTGGAAGGTGAAAGGAAAATTTTTACGGTTGGTGTGCCCTTGGTCTACCATGGATCAGAGGGGGGGTTATCTTCTAATCTGGCCAATCAGATTTTAGAGACCATCGTGGGAAGCATGAAAATTTCTGAGCAGGGTCTACAAAGAATTGGAGTTATTTATAAAACAAATTTGATTAACCCTAATGAGTTTGACTGTCAAAAACAACGGGATAGTTTGACTATGTGCTAAGAAAACACATGTCTTATTTATAAACCTACGATACTATGGTTTTTACAAGTTGTTAGTATATGTACTAAGATAATGAGTAGCAAATTTCAAGTAAAAATATTGAATATATAAGGAGAAATAAATACATAAGTATATAAGACATTGGCAACTGAGAGAGCATAACTGCGATTGGATGGAGTGTGAACCAATCACAGCTCGTGCATTTGTCTCTACTACACAAAAACGTGGAAAACAGCTTGCGTATTGGCTAACCGAACTGTATTTTCACGTTGCCACACGTCACTTTAGTACAATTAATTCCATAATTTACGTGATTTACGCTGATTTACACCGATACGTAAAATTTTTCAACTTTTGAATATAAAAATATATTTGGTATTCATGTAGGAACAAAGTCAAGAAAGGCCAGTAAATTTAAACGAATGACATGAAAGATATGAAGTAATATAGAAAATGTGTGCCTAGAAAACACACGTCAAACTCATTAGGGTTAATGTTTAAAAATATTAATAATTACGGAGTTGATTTTATGTTTATTTCAACTGTCCCTCTTGGTTATTACATAACCAACATAATATTAGTGAAGATTCCAAATAACTGGCTTTATTTTAATTAACAGGTTGTGCATTAGACGGCCAGTATGTCAATCATCAGTTCATCGGAACCTTTCATGATCGGCTTCTCCCATTGAGAACAAGTGTCGAAAAGTTCTCAGTCCCCATCCATTGGGATGCTTCCCATTTCCTCAACTTGGCCGTAGTTGACGTGAGAGACTCGAAAAAAAGTTTCAGTGCTGGTGCTTCTTTCAGGCTCTTCATCGAACGATCGAACAACTTTGCAGATTTCCTCAATTGGGGGAAGAATTATGCCATTCTAGAGTTAGTGCCTGAGGAGCAGAATCTACCAAAGTATTCTCCAGTACATTTTGCTCATCAAAGGTTAGTTGAAAGTAATTAAAAAGTAATTTATTTACCATTTTTGGTCAATATGAGGTTATTAAGCTAATTGTATTTTTGTTACAGATTTACCAGTAATGCGATGGTTCAATGGGAAACCATCTACAAAGGTTTTTCCGGATTTTGTCCTTCCCTAAGGTCCATCCAAGGAGACAAACCTGACCCTAATGAAGAACTACAGTACAGGGTCCGGGGTCAGGATTACGTTTTTGATCTCTCAATCCTCCTGGAAATGTTTCGCCCATTAAAGAATTGTATGGAGGCCCTTCAGAGCTCATCTGTACCTCAATGGAAAACAGATAAATTTATCAAACGGCTCGTGGCACACCTTGAAAACATGGACATCAAGGAAAGATGCAAGATGCCTCTCCTCACCAAACATTGTGAGGAAGTTCGTGCCATGAGCTTCTGTGGTGAGTATCAGAGAGTGAATCTCTTTAAATTTTGTGATATCAATATTTCTGACTTAGTCTGGCTTTAGAATAATAAATAAATCATATACCTGTTATACAAAAAAGTTATATCTTCCAGGTGTAGAGCTGTTGGAGGGGTATATTGCTGGACCTGCAATCACTGAGGAAGAGGTGGTCTCTGTCGTTGAAGTAACCTTTTCTAGAGGAAGGGTAAAGCGAAAAGCAAAGAAGAAGACGGTGTTCAACTGGACTGCGCGGGAAGAAGAAGATGTAATCAGTGAGAACAGCAGTCTTCAAAGCGAGTTGGTGAAATCTCTCAAAATGAGACTTAGGGACTGCCTGAATGATGACATCAAGGGGTTTACTGCTCTCGACTTCCATACTTGGATCACGTTGCTGTGCGGAGAGAGGAAAGCAAAAGGTCCCCCGTTCAACAAGGCAAGGTATTTCCTGCATGGTCTTGAGCCTTTCTCCCATCTTGTAGTTAGTGCACTATCCCTCCCAATTGTTGCAGCAACAGAGATGAACACCTCAAATATTTGAATGATCTCAAAGAAGCTGTGCTCGCTTGCATTTGGGGGAATCTCTTCGATGAAATTGGCAAAAAGTTCTTCGTGGTTGTTGATGGTCCTGAGGCTGGCAAAACTCTCCAGGAGGTTCTTCCCAATCCATCTGAAATCTTCGCAATCAGGGAAGACGAAGAAGATGATGCCAATTTCAACTTGGAGACTCTATTTGTCATAGAGCTGAAAAACTCTTCAGTTTACAAGGTTAAACTTGTAGAGAAATACATGTTTAAAGCCTTCTACGTTGAAGAAAACCTGATCCAAATAGCTGGCAAGGAATCTTGCATTATTTTGGATTATGCTTGGAGCTTGGGGGGCTCTGAAGCAATGGCGGAGACTTATTTTGGCGTGATGACGGCACAAAGGAAGGATGGTGGTCAACTTCAAGATAATCTTGAAGCTAGGACATCAGTCGATTACTGTCTTGGCCATCCATCCACCTGTCCAGAAACTGTCAGGAAGATAACTAAACACTATCTGCAGGACAAACACAGGCCCCCCATATTTCGTGACAAACAAAGACGGGCGAACGAGAAGTACAGCATTAGCAAAGTGCTCGACAGGAAGATGGCTGAGCAGGGGTTCTGCTCTGTTTAAATAGGAGTTTTAAGGAGTAATGTTTAATGTTTATTTTTTGTTTATAATATCTGTCATAAACAGACTGTGATAGTAGCTTCCAGAGGTATATTTAATTATTAATGTTTATTTTTTGTTTATAATATCTGTCATAAACAGAATGTGATAGTAGCTTCCAAAGGCATATTTAATTATTAATGTTTATTTTTTGTTTATAATATTTGTCATAAACAGACTGTGATAGTAGCTTCCAGAGGTATATTTAATTATTAATGTTTATTTTTTGTTTATAATATCTGTCATAAACAGACTGTGATAGTAGTTTCCAGAGGTATATTTAATTATTGATGTTTATTTTTTTGTTTATATCTGTCATAAACAGATCTGTGATAGTAGCTTCCAGAGGTATATTTAATTATTAATGTTTATTTTTTGTTTATATCTGTAATAAACAGATCTGTGATAGTAGCTTCCAGAGGTATATTTAATTATTAATGTTTATTTTTTGTTTATATCTGTCATAAACAGATCTGTGATAGTAGCTTCCAGAGGTATATTTAATTATTAATGTTTATTTTTTGTTTATATCTGTAATAAACAGATCTGTGATAGCTTACAGAGGTAATAAATAATTTTTCATCAACTTAAAAGCTTATTATTCAACATAAGTATATTTTCGATATAAAAAAATAATTGATAGCTCTCAAATGATAATTGGATGTTAGACTTTTCATGTTCTTCACTTATTTATAATTGTTTAATTTTTCATTTCAGTTATCCAAATTATAACTTCAATTCCAATAATCAGTTAGAAAAACAAATATGATAATATTTAATCAATATATTTATATAATAACCAGAAGTGTGCTATTTGTCTAGGAGGATCCAATAATTTTCTGTTTGAATATTTATTTATGGAAGATTAAAAACAACTGGGATTTCAAAATTATATTTTAAGTTTTAAAAAAGCCGGTCTATATGAATAATGAATTCAAACTGCACTTTACACTTAATACCAAATGAGAAAGTTATAATAGATCTGTAAGAAAAAAGACATTAATAAGTTAATTAAAATATCTTAAATTTTCTATAGTATATTTCATGAATGACTAAAGGATGTCGGTGGTTAATCAATTGCTCTAAAAGATGTATTCTACCATTGTCGGTGGAATTTAATAATTTTTACTGGGGCGGCGGTGGAGCACCTTATAATTCTCTCTCATGGTGGGGGATCTCTTTCATATTAATTAAGTTTTTCGGTGGGATCACTTGCTAAATAGTGCATGTCGGTGGAGTATCATGCACCAAATACAGACTGGATTATTATTATAAATTTATTGAGAATTTGTCTTATGTTTTCTGGGCACATCTTTTTTAAATTACTTTATATATTTCATGTCATTCCTTTAATTTTACTGGCCTTTCTTGACTTTGTTCCTACATAAATACTAACTATATTTTTTAATTCAAAAGTTAAATATTTACGTATCGGCGTAAATCAAAATCACATAAATTATGGAATCAATTGTACTTTAGTGACGTGTGGCAACGTAGAAATACTGATTGGTTACCCAATGGGCAATGGCCATTACGCAAGAATGTGTCCACGGTTTTATGTAGTAGAGACAAATTCGCGAGCTGTGATTGGTTCACACTTCACACTCCATCCAATCACAGTTCAGTCACTCAGTTGCCAATCTCTTATATACCTATGTATTTACTTCTCCTTTGGTACAAACATTAGTTTGGTACAAACATTAGTACAAACATCGAGTCAAACCTTCTCGTTGTTTCTGACAGTCAAACTCATTACGGTTAATAATAATATTTAATAGCAAATAATCAGTTTCTTGTTGAAAAAACTTTTTTTTTTATATATGTTGCCCTAATAGCCTTGGAAGTAATAGGGCGGAATATATATGTGTAGACTGTAGTTCACTTCCATTTTTTTTTTCATTTTTTTAAATATAAAATATATACCTAAAAAATCCGAGGTTAGCATACAAATGTTCGGAATAAATGTTTGGTTCGGAATAAATGTTCGGACACAACTTTTCAAAATTGGGTTCGCTATATGGAGGTTCGGAACATAAAATCGACGAAGATTTGGGTTCGGATTCGGAACCTAAAAAAAGGTTCGCGCGCCCAGCTCTGGAAAATACAAATCTAATCATTAGTACCTACAGTGCAGAAAATGAATCAAATACTAGGGGGAAACTAGCTATAATAGATATGAGAAGTTGATACTAAAAATGCATACAAACAAATCCACCTACAATAGAATTAAACTGAAATATATCATTGAAATACACCATAACCTGAATATATTGAAATATTGTTAATTAGCTGTCCTTTATAATGATCAAATCTTATTTTCCAGAACATTTGCATTAGCTACATCCTGAGATCCAAAGAAAATGAAGAAACACCGCTCCAGAAATTTTATAACTAATCTTTATATTCTTCTTCCTTTAGGGAAATAGAGGAAGGGTATCCTGTGACAGGAGCCATATGGTATTAACCGGTGCTCCTACATACAAAGAAAAAAAACATAAATAGGTAGCTATTATCACTCAGATATCAGCTAAATAACTCATTTTAAATATTATTATTTTTCTCCAATGTATAGTACTAACTATTTAAGTGTTTTTTATGAACTACTTAGCTCCGTTTCGGCCCGATTAGATCTGGCTTGGTCCCCATTGCCCATTGGGTCAGTTTTGGATCCCAATCTGTCCGTTTTGGACCACAATCTGTCCGTTTTGGACCACAATTGGTCCGTTTTTGTCCACAATCGGTTCGTTTTGGTCCACAATCGGTCCATTTTGGTCCTCAATCGGTCCATTTTGGTGATTCTATGTACCCCCTAAGTATGTCTAATTGGCTTAAAATTTTGAATTAATTCCTATGTTCGATAATGCTCCCATGTTAATTTTGAGTTGAAATCTTCAAAAAAGAAAAATGAGCCAAGTTGGCTTACAATTTTTCAGCTTCTGAAACATGAATGATTTGGATGTCCATTCTTGCTATTATATTTGTGGGTTAATGACAATTATTTTGAGCAAATTGAACCCTTCGGGCCTTCATTGCAAATATAGAGAGTTAGATACCAATCTGATTCTGTATTTGGTGCACAAAAATTCACTGACTTTTTCTAAAAGCTGAATAAATCCACCCAACAATTTCCAATAATTTGGCTGATCCACAAACATCTGCCCAATTTTTCCACTATAACGTGAAAATTAATGGTAAGGTACATAGGAATAAAGAGCTAAAAATCCACCGACTTTGCTAGAATTTTATTATCAAAGAGGCCAAAATTCTACCGATATGTCGGTGGAATTTACCTTAAAATAGGTACAGTCTGGTGGACCTGAGATCTTTCCCATTTGACGACCCCCACCAGATCCATGTTACAGAGTATGCCAATTAATTGGCTTAGATTTCAAAAAATCAAAACTCAGATATGTCTAATTGGCTTTATATTTTGAATTAATTCCTATGCTCACATGTTAATTTTGGCTTGCAATCTTCAAAATATGAGCCAAATTGGCTTGGCTCAGAATTTTTGTAAAATTTTGACTCAAAAATTGGCTTACAATATTTCAGCCTCTGAAACATGGCACCAGATTAATTTAAATTAATTTGTTCGAATGTATTTTTTTCCATAGAATCCGAAAATCATAACTGTTTTTTGTAGAGTAATCATTTTTTGTAGAGTAATCAAAAAAGTAATCATTTTTGAAATATCGAGGGTTTAAAGTTATTTATTTCCTAAGTATTACTGAAGGATTGAGAACTTCAATTACTAAAACTCGTATTTTCATTGAAATTACACAAACAATATAGATTTTAACATGAAACAGTAATCTAGTTTGTTGTGTCCACTATAGTTTGTTGTACTGCGCATTTCATTTATTGATTAATGACCTGGCAGGGGCGTTCGGGGGGCGGCACGTCCCTTAAATATATTTCCAGTTCCCGTGATATTTTCAATTTAATACTTCAATGCTGATATGTGATTATGTGTAATGGGGGTATGCCACCCCTATACCCCCCTACCATGACATTAAACAATCATGAAGTGTGCAGTACAACAAACTAGCGGATACAAAAAATTACGTTACGGCTATCTTTGACCAAAATTGGACAGAAATCGTGAAAACACGAGTTTTTTCAAAGTTCTCAATCCCTCAGTAATACATAGGAAATGAATAACTTTAAAGTTTAAACCCTCATCTCTCAAAAGTTATTAGTTCCTACAGAAAACGGTTTTGATTTTCGGATTCTATGGACCAAAATACATATAATAAAAAAAATGAATTAAATTTGGTGGGGTCGTCAAATGGGAACGATCCGTTCGGTAACAGTAGAGACATTTCTAGTTATTCTTGCCTCTAGGCCAGTCTGCAGAATATGGGACATTTTTATATTTTCTGGACAAACAATCCTTAATTTCTTCCTATGTTTACATGAATTTTACTGAGAACAGAAGCCAAAATGGAGAATTTCTTGGAGAACACTTCACCAGTTCCTGCAGTCTGGCCTCTAGGTAGTCCTACAATTAGTACAATCAAACAAAGTTATTTAGGAGAGATGAATTTATTACAATTTGAGCCTTGCTCAGGCTAGTCCAAGTAAAATAGTATGTCTCATTGTCTCTTAAACTCTACAGTTCTCTTCATAAATTACCCAATTGCTCTCCAAAATGATTATATTATCATAGAATTTCCTCAAAATAACATTGTAAATGTAGTGAAGCATAGGAGAAAATTAGATATTTCTCTCCATTTGCAATTGAAGGGCTCGATATAACTGTCATAAACTCGCCATGATTTATCACCTGAAGGCTACCTCGAGTCTTCAATCTTGAAGGGACAAATGGAGAGTTTAAGAGCATTACTATTTTACCTGGAATAAGTGGAGTAGGACCTAGTATAATTGTATGAGAAATCAGTCTGCAAAGTGTGGCAAATCTGTCTCAAAGATTATCAAATCTGTCTCCATAATGACCAGACTTCTGCAAAATTTCTCCAATAAAATTATAAATTCATGTAAACATTAGAATTAATTAGGAAAGTGTGTCCAAGATCATACAAAGATATATTTTTCCTCAAAATATGTCTCCAAAGATCTTCGGCGACATGAATGCGCTTTGTAGACTGGATGACTCAGGATGAGTAGTATCTAATTATCTGCTTCTTGTTTCATTATTAAATATTCAACGTGTAGCTAAATTATATACCTTCATCTGTAGTTTTGTAGAAACAACTTGGTATTATAAATTTCTGTCCCTTATACGGCTAATATTAATATCTAAGCAGAGCTGAGGCTGTATTTTATAGCTCAAAATTTCAGATATCCTAACCCATTCTGCATTATGTAGCTCCTTTCAGTGACTCAGCTTATTAGCATGGACATTTTTAAGATTTTCTGAAATGCTTTGTGAACAATCTCTAATTTCCTCCTATATTTACATAAAGTTTCCTGAGAAACGAAGCATAAATAGAGGATTTCTTGGAGGACACTTTATCATTCTCTGCTGATGGCCTGTCTTGGCAGATTCCCAGACTGTAGGAACTGTTTTGCTTTTTGTTCTTGGCTTGATATTGTAAAATAGTAAAAATACGTGTAGCTAAATATAGTTAGAATAGGGGGATAAGATAATTAATTCATATTAAGGATTGTTGTCACAGAAAATGTTGAGAATGTCCTATATTTTGCAGACTGGGATGTGGGCAGATTCTATCAACTTAGTACCATAATAGGGTCTTTTCTCCATCCTTTGAAGTCAGTCAGTCAGGTGTTTTTTGAATAGTACCAATTTCATTAGCTTCCTCATCATCTGCGCCATTCATCCTCCTCATCTGCGCAACTCGTCCTTTACAATTATTTCTTCCTTCAATCTTTCTTCTCCTTCACATTTTCATCAGAACTTCGTTCCTTACTCTACTCCGCTCCCCTCCGAAAAAGAATTCCACCAACACAGTTCGCCTCTCCTCCATTCTGGGTCTCAGTAACTAGTCTAGTGATGGGTCGATTAATCAGAATCGTATCGGAATAATTGGAGAATCAGGGTTTTTCAAGGTATCGGGAATCGGAATACAAAAATTTTAGGGCGATTCCGATACCTTAAACGATTTTCCGTGTATTATATGTTACATGGCAATATGTATTTATGTTGCTGTAAAACTTAAAATGTAGTGTATGTATTTCTAAATGAGCTCAAACACAATACTCCCTAATAAGTTAGTAAGTAGTTAAATAATATCATGTACTGTAATTTAAATTAAATTAAATATATTCCAGACTTCCAATAGCCTAACTATCAACTTAATTTAGGTTTTCATCTATTATTTAATTAGTATTTACATTGAAATTCCGGGGTCCCCTCCAAGCAATATTTTTATCATTTAAAGGGACCGTCCCCGAAGAAATCTCAAAATTTTACCTATTTTTTTTTATTGTGTAACTAGTTGCTTTATAACCTTCTTATAGTGTGTGCAAAATACCAGAGGTATTGTGTAATTCTAATCCCCCTGGGGAGAGGGAGAAAGGGAAAAGAGGGCCAGGGGGTAGGGAGTCAATATGTACTCTAAAAACCATCTCTCAGCCAATTATAATTCGTAATAGTTAATTATCTCGCTATATCTGGTATCTAACCTACCACTAATAACACGCCCACTAAGGTTTGCAAAGAAAATATTCCTCAGCTACCCGCAGACCTTCGCGAGAGTAGTATGCTGCGTGCTAGATTATCAAATTTTGAATGGGAGATTACTCGTCACTTCAGATATCTACAAATCATGTAATTCAAAAGCCTAAGGCTTTTTTTTTTTGGTAGAAGCTACAGGCTTTGCGGTTTTCGCATTCAATTCTCCCCGAAATTCTATACAAACTCTGGATCAGTTTTATTTAATTTTCGAATTAATTTTCAAAATATTGAATTTTGAAATTTATATTTTTTCAATTTTTTTTGTTTCACTAAAAATGTCAGTAATTCGAAAACCAATTCGAAAAATCAAAAGAACTCTTCCACAGTTTTTAGAGAATCGAATGCAAAAAACCATAATGTCATAGCTACAAAATTGTAGTATCCATTTATTAATTTACAAACTGTTCGGAATTTGTTTGAAATTCGAATAACTCGTTTTCTATGGGTCGAATTGAAAAAATGTCAAGACACAAACGCATCTTAGAATACATTTTATTTATTGTTAGTGAACAAAGTTTCACAACCGTAGCTTCAATAATAAAAAACTTTTCAAAATCTGGTAACGGTGCCCTTAAATCAATGAGGCTAATGCTTCTAATAATGTTGCTGCAAACCCCATGAAATTTGAAGGCATATTTATAGCTAATTTCATATGGTTTTAAAGATTTTTATAATCAAAACATTACAAAACCAATTTTACTTCCGACTTGTTAATTTTCAGTCAGAAGAAAAAGAATGTAGCTACACCGTTTGTTTTGAATGACAACTGAGTAGGTATCATCAATTCACTATCAAATATTACAGTAAAGGTATAAAATTGGAGAAACTAATTATAGAAACGTTTTTATACTTCAGGAAACAATTTAAATCTTAAATAAAGATCGAACATGCATTGTTTGTTTATAAAATTCAAATTGGAAATCAAAACAAAGAGTGTACAATCACTTTCTTCAGCATCAGATTACAGTTTCGTACAATTGTTGCTCTAATATTAAATATTATTTTAAAATATTAAAAACTTTAAGAGCATATAGAATAATAGAAAATATATATATATACTGAACTAAAATTTAAGCAGTTTGCTGATTAATGATCCTAGACCTTATTAGTTCTACAATATTATTTAATAAACTCATTTTTTTCTGGAGCCTGGAGAGGACCTTTAATGATTACTCAATAAAATGAAAACTAATGTGTTAAAACAGTTTCAATAAAAACCTATATGGATTTACCAAATAAGTTTCAGCCTACTTGTAGACACAACTAAGTGAAAATTAACTAATGGAATTATTAATATATTGAAGATTTAATACGGTGCTTGGTAAGGTACAATTAGGTAGCTAAATATCTAGCCCACTAAAAATATAATCAGGTATCGGGAATCGTTACCTTTGGATAGAATCGGAATCATTAAAAATCTTGGTATCGTCCCATCACTAGTAACTACACAGCCAACCGCTTCTCGCCATCCAGCTCATCACAATCCAACACAAAGTGGAGCAAGTCTTCCACTCCTCTTTCTCCACATATCAAGCACCTCTCCTCTTCCCTCTCTCCTCTCCTTTCTCCCAGCCACAAGCAGTTTGTTCTTACCCGGAACCATATCATGTCTCTCTCTCCTCCCTCGTAGTCCTCCTCCCTCATTTTGGTCCTATATTCTCTGCATAGCCACAGTGTACTCCTCTCAAACAACTCCTCCTTCCACTCCCTCTCAACTCTCTCTGCTATTTTCCTCTTCACCTCCTGTCCGCCCATCCTCTCCAGCTCATCTGCCTCAACTCCAGCCCACTCTCAAGTATTTCTGAGTTCTCTTCCACCATCCCACTCCACCTCTCCTCATGTCACCCAACACTCCCTTCACCAGCCCGTTCTGAAGAATAGTTAGGACTGATAGGCATTAGCTAAAATTGATTACCTACTACATAGGCCAAGAGTATCATAGTATGGGACATTCTAACATTTTCTTTGCTAACAATGTTTAATTTTCTTATATTTACTTGTATTATACATTTTATTGTGAACAGAAAGCAAAATAGTGGATTTCTTGAAGAACACTTTACCAGTTCTTGCAGTGTGGACTTAGGATACTAGTTAGTAGTTACTTTAAGTTTTAACTTAGCTATTTACCTAGTAACTTCTTTGTTTCTTTCACAGTTAAATATAGTTTTTCCCCTTTGAAAATAATATTCTAGCAACGTCGGTGGATTTCTAGCTACAAATTTTTTTGCTTACTATCAATTCTTTTGCTCGCATTTAATTCTTATGCTTACTATTAATTCTTATTCTTATTATTAATTCTTATGTTTATCATTAATTAATATTTACTATTAATTAAATTGGAAATAGGCTATTGGATTTTTTCAGCTTTTTGAAAATGCAAGTGGGTTCTTGTGCACCAATTGCAAACTGGGTTATGTCCAAAAGTTTGTTGTTATATTGATAATTCAACATTTAATTTCAAATATACATTTGTGCTAAAATTTGAACTAATTCTTCTATGCAAATGTTGCTATAAATAATAGTCTGAAAACCACAATCAAAAATTATTTAGGCCAACAGATGAATTTTCAGACTAAATACTCTTATAAAATTTCCATTAATTTAATTTTATTAAAACATTAAATTTCTAGTACACCCTGAAATAAAAATACTTGAGTACAAAAATAAAAAGAAAACCTACCTAATTGGGAAAATTAACACTTCAAACTATTGATTATTGACTTTTTGAAGTAATTTTGAATCTGTTATTTCTATGTATTAGGTACATTATTATTTTTAGTGTGAAATCTAGAGCACAGTGATTAGTTTATTAAAGACCTATTCTGTGAAGTAGAACATACCTAAGTAGTATGGTGTTGAAGTATTGGCTACTAGAAAATAATCTAGGATGCTGTTTATCAGTGTCTTGCAAAAAGTTCAAAATATGATAAAATATGGCTGGTAGTAGCTAACAGTACTAACAGTAGCTACTGCATAACATGTTACTTGGGCAAATAGGCAGTAGGCCTTGCTTGCCATGTAGTATAAACTCCACAGGTGGAAATATTTAAAAATATGGGAATTGAGTGTTGAGAACTTGAGGCCCACTTTTGAAAATTAGGCCTTTACTGATGAATTGATTACCTAACTCCGAAGTTTTACATATTTCAAAATATTAAGATTGAATTGATGCAAACTTTATGAACCGAAGCATTTAGCGTCTAAAATACATTTGTTGGCCAACAGAATTTTTCAAAGTGGGTCATGGCTTGTAGCCAAAATCTTGGTGAGTAATGAGTAAAATTCAAAAATGGGTTTCCTTTTTTTCGCGCCACCCTGTATATTACAAAATTTTGAAAATAATTTTTAATTTTGGCGAATCAAATATTGATGAAATATTGCATAGCATACTTTATAATTTTGGGTTAGATAAGAATGATGAGTTTAGGTATCTTAACATGCTTTCAGTAAAACCTATAATAATAGTTGAGTAGACAATTTAATTTGGATATAGTTGGAGTACCACACTTTGAACCCCATTACTAATTGAAGTATAATTATGAGCAAAATGCTTGATATATATATATATTTGAAATTGCTAAACGATTTCTTTCCATTCTAACATTGAAATGAATTTGAAAATCCTGAGCTAAAGAGTTAGTTTGTAGGTTCTTAATAACAGTCCTAACTATTGAAACCAAGTAAAGTAGCTACTTATAATTCCAATTTATTCATTTTTTCACTAAAACCATAGCATCGATCAGGGTATTCAATATTCCATCACACTTTCCTGCAAACTTTGATCTAACATAAGAACCAATTCAGGTATAAGCTCCATACTTACACCATCCTAAGATATCACTTTGATAATGATGTGTACCTATCTTAAATCTTGTATCTCTTGTGGATCGTCTTTTATTAACATACCTTTACTAAGAAATGGTGTAATTGCATCGCAATTATGGGGTAAATAATCGCAGTGAGATTATTTCGACTTAAATTTAATAAGTTACTGTCTATAAATGTGTGATTGGTTTCTCTGTCTAATGACATTGTGATTTCATTCAAACTTGCAAATATTTTGCGTTGGCTACAGTATTCAAAAAAGATGTTGTATTTAAATTTCTACTCTGAATTGAAAGATAAGGAAAATGATAAACAATGGACCAGGTTGATACAATTTTTAGTGTACTTACCTACTGGTATAAAAAATATTCTGAAAAGCTATTCATTTTTGGCTGAAGAATAGGACAGTTGATAATAAAGGTCAACTTAGAGAAAAAAAAAACTATGAAACCATCTAAAGAAGGAATGATATGATCTAAGCAACCTATTGAAACTATTTTAAATTTTATGTATTGATTATTAAATATAATATAATTCATCAATATGCTGTGTGTCGTGTGCCAAGAACAGTTAAATTTTCTTATCAGTAATATGCTTAACAAATTTCTAATCAATTATTCCTTTCAGATAAATCTATCAAGAGTTAGAGAAGGACAGCTCCTGATACTTCACCCTTGGTTAACTTGTAGTGTCGTCTTGATTTGCTATGTGAGTAGACTTTTCACTATATTTATATGTTGGAGGTAGCAATAGCTAATTAAAGTATCATAACTACATAATAATGTGTCTGAAGTTGGCAAATTGATATTAACAGTATTTTCTCTCCTAAAAATATTTCAAAAATTGAATATTTTAACAAGTATCTTTTTTTTTAATCTCTTTGAATGAGATTTTTGTGTTGAAAATTTATCAAATGTTTGCAGCCAAGTTATCTCGCAAATAAATTATGAACCCTTTAGTAAATTAAGTCGAGTTTAATTATCTAACCTATGTCATAAAATGTTATTCTATTGCCAAAGTTAAATAATCAAAGTGTATCAAATTGTAAAGGAGAGTCAGAGAGTATCTAATTTTTGAGGAGAGTTAAAGGGCATCTAATTGTTGAGGAGAGTCAAAGAGTATCTAATTGTTGAGGAGAGTTAAAGGGCATCTAATTGTTGAGGAGAGTCAAGGAGTATCTAATTGTTGAGGAGAGTCAAAGAGTATATAATGGTTAAGGAGAGTCAAAGAGTATATAATGGTTAAGGAGAGTCAAAGAGTATATAATTGTTAAGGAGAGTCAAAGAGTATCTAATTGTTGAGGAGAGTTAAAGGGCATCTAATTGTTGAGGAGAGTCAAAGAGTATATAATTGTTGAGGAGAGTCAAAGAGTATATAATTGTTAAGGAGAGTCAAAGAGTATATAATTGTTAAGGAGAGTCAAAGAGTATATAATTGTTAAGAAGAGTCAAAGAGTATCTAATTGTTGAGGAGAGTCAAAGAGTATCTAATTGTTGAGGAGAGTTAAAGGGCATCTAATTGTTGAGGAGAGTTAAAGGGCATCTAATTGTTGAGGAGAGTCAAAGAGTATATAATTGTTGAGGAGAGTCAAAGAGTATATAATGGTTAAGGAGAGTCAAAGAGTATATAATAGTTAAGGAGAGTCAAAGAGTATATAATTGTTAAGGAGAGTCAAAGAGTATCTAATTGTTGATGAGAGTCAAAGGGTATCTAATTGTTGAGGAGAATCAAAGAGTATATAATTGTTGAGGAGAGTCAAAGAGTATATAATTGTTAAGGAGAGTCAAAGAGTATATAATTGTTGAGGAGAGTCAAAGAGTATATAATTGATTAGGAGAGTCAAAGAGTATATAATTGTTAAGGAGAGTCAAAGAGTATATAATTGTTAAGGAGAGTCAAAGAGTATATAATTGTTATGGAGAGTCAAAGAGTATATAATTGTTAAGGAGAGTCAAAGAGTATATAATTGTTGAGGAGAGTCAAAGAGTATATAATTGTTAAGGAGAGTCAAAGAGTATATAATTGTTGAGGAGAGTCAAAGAGTATATAATTGTTAAGGAGAGTCAAAGAGTATATAATTGTTAAGGAGAGTCAAAGGGTATCTAATTGTTGAGGAGAGTCAAAGAGTATATTATAATTGTTAAGGAGAGTCAAAGAGTATATAATTGTTAAGGAGAGTCAAAGAGTATATAATTGTTAAGGAGAGTCAAAGAGTATATAATTGTTGAGGAGAGTCAAAGAGTATATAATTGTTAAGGAGAGTCAAAGAGTATATAATTGTTAAGGAGAGTCAAAGAGTATATAATTGTTAAGGAGAGTCAAAGAGTATATAATTGTTGAGGAGAGTCAAAGAGTATATAATTGTTAAGGAGAGTCAAAGAGTATATAATTGTTGATGAGAGTCAAAGAGTATATAATTGAAGAGTAACTTTGATTAGTGATCTACGCAAAATTCTCCATCGCTAACTAGTAACAGTGTAAAGTGATCTACAGCTCCAGATCACTTTACAAAAGTTCCAAATGATTCGACTGTAAAGTGCTCTACACGCGTAGATCACTTTTCATTACTCTCACTTCGCATTCAAACATAGTAATCTACGGCAATATAAGTGTAGATCATTATTCAGGTATCAATGTTACTCTCTCACAGACTGCAACTGATCTACGCTAAGAATAATTTTGCAATTTGTAACGAGCCTTCTGATTGGCTAGAGCTGCTAGACAAAGTACAGTGAGTTCTAACATTATTGGTATATTATTACAGTGCAGGTTATTGAGAGTTTTATTATTTCTGTACTGCAATAATTATTATTTATAATATAAAGTTAATGAAAAAAATTTGTTGTAACAATGAATAATTATTATTAAAACAATTCATTATGATATTTTTTATATATATTAAAAAACAATTATTTATATTAAATTGGAGTTTAGATAATATGAACGGTGCAAATAATGTTGCAGATAATTTGAATAGTAAAGGTGGGTAAGAAAATAACTATCAATATTTAAAATATCGATGTAGGTAAATGAAACTAAATACAAAATGTGACAGAAAAAGTATACATATATAATAATGTTAGTACATTGAAAATAATTCGTGTACAATGACACTATAAGTAATTAAAACTATATTTTATTACACATCTAACGATAAAAAATTGTATACTTTTTCCGAACACTAAGTTTCAATATTTTATTGAAACTTTTGAAAAGTCGTCAAAAAAGTGTGACAATTGTAACACAATCATATAATAATTATAATTTAGTCCAATAATGTTATATTATTTTAAGTATCAAATAGTAATTATTGGTCGTTATCAATTTTTTCGATTAATAATGGTTGGTATATCAGTTGTCAACGTAAGTGTTTCTTTTTAATTAATTCCCGCGTTAATAATTTTGGTTTATCTTCCTTGCTGGTAGCTAACGGTTACTGTGGGGGGGGGGGGGGACTAACAGGGGGAGGGGGTAGATACAGTGGAGAGGTATTCTTTATGTATTTACTACAGTTTCACAAATAGATTAAGAAGTAAATGATTACACTGAGGAATATGAAGCCTCTATTTAACTGTTTGCTTATATTTCTTTGAAGACTAATATTTAATAATGTACGACAGTATATAGAATATTAATGAAAGATCATTTTAATTTTGGCGCTAAGGTCAAGGAGGTTGAGCATGCATTGCTGTGTGTGTGTGTACCTAGATGTGTTTGTAGATGTATTGTTATATGCTTCATAGTCAGTTAGGCATGTAGTAACTTCTATTTTCTATTGACGATCTATCTATTGATATTAGATTCACCTAAAATTAACTGCTTGGGAAATGGTATTTATTTCTGTAATAAATATTAACAATTTTTTAGGAGCCAAGCAATTCAATTTTATAATATAATTGGAGTATAATGTATATATTATACAGTATGACATATAAACTCCGCGCACTTTACTCAATAATTACTCGTGCTTACGAAATGTATGTAAGTGTATGAAGGGGGGCTGACACTGACGGGAAACTCATGAATGGGGAAAACGAACAATGCTTGAAAGAGTATTAGAGTATCTAGGAAAACCTACCTAACTAGAGTATCTATGAACCTAGATAGATACTGTAGTTAGGTAGCTACTGACTAGGGAACTAGATACACTAGTCTTTCCCAGTACACACTTCATCTTTCTGCTAGCAAGATGAAGTCGTGGAAGAGAACTAGATAGGTACTAATATGATGGTACAAGAATCGAGCCATCTTGAAATAAGCTCATGTGTATATATTAAACTTAATAAACACATTTATAAAAACTAGTTTGGTAACTAGTTACACTAGCTAGGTAACTATTTACAGTAGTCAGGTAACCAGATATACTAGTTAGATACCTAATTCCATTAGTTACCGAACTAGTTACACTAGTTACTCAACTATTTATACTTGTTTTCATTATTAATTACTGTAAATTTTCAGATTGCTTTCCGAAATATGGAAGAGAAACATAAAATATATCGTCCGTGCTGGTATCTCTTCCGTTGTGTATCACTTTAGTTGCGGGCAGTGCCCGTCTGATTACGTGGGCATGACGTCACGTAATCTTTATATGCGGATAGCAGAGCATGCAGGGCGGAGCTATAGAACCAATAATATTTTAGCATCTCCACCTCATTCTTCCATTAGAGACCATACTGAACAGTGTAATAGTGCAATTTCCATAGATAATTTTAAGATTTTAAACTCTACCTCAAATATAGTTCAGACTTAAAAATTTTAGAATCTCTTTATATTTTTAAAAGCAAACCTTCATTAAACCTCCAGAATAGTTCATTCCCTCTTTTAATTGTAGATAGCTGATTTTTACCTTTTTTTATATTTTTTTTTTTTTTTTTTTTTTATATTTTTTTTTTTATTATCTTCATTTTATCATTTCTCTTTCACTTTTTAATTTTTTGATCTTTTCTTTTATCTCCAATAAATTTTGTATAACTTTTTTAAACTCATTACAGATGCATTCTTTGATAATGATTCATGTACTGAATCGAAACGTCAGATTTTATAAACTATGAAAATTTTAACTTTGTTTTTAGCCTTCTCCTTCATTTTAAAATTGTGCAGAATTCCTGTAAATTTTATTCAATATATTTCTTCACGCTATGGAGATTCAGGCATCCGATTGTATAGAAGATTTGAAGACACCAAGAAAAAACTGACAAAAACTGAACTTGATATCAGTTTCTTGGAGAATTGTAAAGCTAATAATATTATTCCGAAGTTTCTGCGTTTTAAACTATATAAAAAATCAATACATAGCGCAAACTTCTATATTGCTTGGCAACACAAATTACTTGTCAATGAACTCAAGTCAAAAAGAAAATCTGCACGAATACTGCAGAACAAACAAGATGAACTACTCGATGAAATCAGGCAGAAATTTTCTATACTGGATAGAATATTTTGCAGCAGACACTCAGAAACAATTGCAAGGAGCTTCAAGAAGAAGACGGAGGAGGTGCATTCCAAGAAGCTTCTTAACCTCGGTATTGACTGTACTTTGAGTCCTATAAGTCCAGATAAAGTTATCTTCAATTACTCGTCTGTCACACTACCTCCAAGAATTAGAACCCTACTTGCTTTTGGTTTACATTTTTGTCTGCCGACATTTAAACTTGATTTCATACAATATTTTTTATGCTTTGAAAGATTAGTTCGCAATATTTCCAAACTGCAGTGTTCTAACTATAATGATTTTACTAAAGAAATTAAAAATGTCGGTTTCAGATATTTTTATAGTTTTAAACCATTTAAAATATTTTCAGCAGTTGTTACTAAAAAGGACCTCCTAACTTTGAAAAACTTTTCGGCCAGCAAAAATATTATCATATCTCGTCCCGACAAAGGTAGAGCTGTGGTAATAACTAATAAAACTGATTATATAAATAGTATGGAAAAAATAGTCTCCGATCAGAGTAAGTTTGAATTAATAACTGAGGACATTAAAAGATACTCGCTTTCTATCGAAACTAAAATTAACACTCTCTTAAGAAAAGTAAAAAATTTGAAGATGATATCTAGGGACCAATATAATAGTTGTTTTGTGTCGGGTTCAGGTCCAGGTATATTATATGGCTTACCCAAGATTCACAAATCTGACTTAAAAGATAAATTTCAGTTTAGACCAATATTTGCAGCATATAATACTCCATCTTTTAAACTAGCAAAATTTTTAGTACCTATTCTTAATCCTATATCTACCAATAGTTACACTTGCTCTAACTCTTATGAATTTGTTAAAGATATTACCAATTTTAAATGTAACAACTGTATAATGGCCTCGTTTGATGTGGAAAACTTATTCACTAATGTTCCCTTGACAGAAACAATCAATATAATTTTAAACAAACTTTTTTTAGATCCCTCCTCCATAGTTTCAGGTTTAACAAAAGAATTTTTCAATAAAATTTTACAGTTATCAGTTTTAAATAGTTTTTTCCTATTCAATGGTAAATTTTATAAGCAAATAGAGGGCCTAGTCATGGGCTTACCACTAGGCCCAACATTCGCAAACATTTTTATGTCTCACTTTGAACAAAAGTGGCTTGGCGAATGTCCATCTAATTTTAAACCTATTTTTTATCGAAGGTATTATCAGGGAAACAAATTATGACTACAGTTAGAATATTAATTACGAAAACCGTGGATTTTTCAGTCAATATTTTGAGATTTGGCATTGTTGCTTTGGATAAGCCCCGCCTTTTTGTAGTAACTAGAAAAGATGCCAATAAGTTAATAGTAAATGACAATATAGATACCAATTAGTGAATTTTAATTGAATATTCAAACATGGTGTCAATTAAATTATGTTGTTTATTAATATTTGAACATTTACTTTAAATTATTTTGGTGAGTAAGTTTAAAATTCTTAATCAATGCTTTCGAAATCAAATAAATTCAATTTGTAGTGTCATATATTTTATTTTACAACTCTTAACAATGAATAGCAATAGCTCAATATAACTAAGAGACTATCAAAGGCAGCTTTTCTTGAACAGATCAAGAATAATTCTTTCGATCAAATTATGTTACACCTATGAACCTAATGAAATATCGCTAAAATGATCGAAATACTGCAAATCTATCAAAAATACAGGTTTCATGATTTTAGCGGAGTAGTGTTTGGTCAAATTTACCAAAGGTTCTGTTTGTAATATTTCAATATATATAATTTCGGTATATATATACTATATAATCCTCAAACTTGTTTTTATTTCAGGTATATCATTCATGAACTATATCACTAGTCGGGCTGTTCACAGCTCGTAAATTTTATAGTTTTTATTATTCTTAACGCATGCAGTTTTGAAGGATAGCGCTAGGGTTATGCTCTTCAACTACGATGTCTTACAATTTTGTGTTAGGTGGGGCCATAGGCCTAAAACTATAAACTCTTCATTTTCCTCTTTATTTCGTAAGTGAAGCCACCGGTGCTTTTGTAATTTTTATCATATTCCTTTACAGTAGCTTTTCTGTATCCATGAGCTTAGACACCGACTGATAGTTGGTGACTTTATTCATTGAGCCACTTTCCATTATGACTGCTTCTAAAAGTTCCTTTTATTTATTTTGCCTTTTGTTCCGATGTAACGTTAAACCACCAATTTCATAATTTAAATTTAATCATAAAATTCTTTGATTTGAGATTTACTTTAAAGGAACAAAAACTGAAGATAGTATTTATTTCGTAATCATCTAAGAAAAAGGTATGGAGACTTGAAAATCAGAAATCCAATATTAACATTGTCCTTATGATATTCTGATCTGGCAACTGCCCTTGTAGACAATCGTAGGATTTTTCTAGCATTTCGAGTAATTGTGCATGATGCTGAAATTTCATAAATTTTCCCAATTATTAGCAAATGTGGAACACTTAAAAATCGAAATTTTTGCTTTTGAAATCTTCATCTATAAATCTATAACTATTGACCTAGATCATACAGAGTTTTGAAATATGCATATTTAATGTTAAAGTATAACCTAGATTTAGACATTTAAATTCATTGATCTCAATTTTTCAATTGGCAGCTATACAATTACAATGTGTGGAAAAGAAAAAGGAATCTACTAAATTTACAGACTTGAATTTACTATATGCTGAGTTCTATTTAGCTGATATTAAAGTTGAGCTCAATAGGATGTTAGAGTTCTATTTAGTAGTGGATTCAATTTTATTAATAAATCTTAATTTGAATCCAGATTAAATAACTTACTGAAGAATAATTTATTTACTAAGTAAGTTAAGATTTAGTTTCATAAAACTGAGACATTAAGATCTACCGAGAAGAGATTCTATAGGTGGCTCGAAAACAATATAGGGTGTTCCCATTGTATACTGTATATTGTGGCTCGAAAACAAGG
>CANNZV010005628.1:27014-37870 GCA_947561585.1 Caprella mutica | reverse complement strand
GAGAAAAGAGTCACTGTGATGATGTACTATCAGAGAAAAGAGTCACTGTGATGATGTACTATCAGGGAAAAGAGTCACTGTGATGATGTACTATCAGGGAAAAGAGTCACTGTGGTGATGTTCTATCAGAGAAAAGAGTCACTGTGATGATGTACTATCAGAGAAAAGAGTCACTGTGATGATGTACTATCAGGGAAAAGAGTCACTGTGATGATGTACTATCAGGGAAAAGAGTCACTGAGAAATTATTAATTACTAAATCAATGAAGAAAATGAAACCAAATAGTTTAGAATTATAATTTTTAAGCACATGAATCACTTTGGATTTTATCATTCATTTGAACTTTAAAGGCATCATTTATTCGATTAAAATGTAGTATTTCAACATATTTTCCCCCCTCGCTATATAGTTCATTGGAAAGGTTGAATTTATGCATTTTCCATCATTCAGAACTACTCCTGTATTTACTTTCGAATCGTTTCATGTGTCTCATCAAACGAACTTCAAGTGACTTCTCAAAATAATTTGAAGAGCCATTCAAAAGATCTGAGGAAGATGTTAACATTCTACTTTTGTAATGCAAACAGCAAGTCAATTGACGGGCAACAACTGCCTTCAAACAAAAAATAATAACTTCGAGAAATTAAAACATTAAATCTAAATTCTACCATTAGTTCTCTCTTTTGAAATGTCGTTTATTATCTAAATTACATATAATTAAAACCATAAATTAATGCGTAAAAACACACGATAAATAAGAGTAATTGCAGGTCCTGTAATAATTAACGGCTTGGCCAGAGTTTAACTAGAGAGTTGAGTAGGTATGAAGAAATAGAATAAAGATATTTCTATTAATAACATGTATTAAATATAATTTAAACTGTAAAAGGAATATAGAAGCATACGAGATAAATAAACCAGTCAATAATAACTAAGTAGTTAGCGCTGTCTCTTAACTGAAACTATTATCATTCTTTAATAACTCTTTTGGCGAGTCACAAAATGAAATAAAAATCTCATTATGATTGTTTTTTTTTTTCTATTTACAAAGTTCTATTTAATTGTGCTATAGATATATAGGAAAATTCCCACAAAAATGCATGTCAACACACACACCAACTAGCCAAAGAAATAGCAGTTGTAAAACCGAAGGTTGGACCTGATAGCCCGGGGTAAGCTAAAGAAATTATCTGCTATAAATCGAAGTAGATTATAGATGATTATGGTAGAGGAGTTAATATTGCACGAGTCCCTTTTTAACCATAGCGCTACACTTATTCAATTGCTTAATTCAAGGAAAAATGTAAGTAATTAGTGGATTGGTTTACGCAATGAAGATAATTCCCTTTAACTGTGTATTGGTAATTAGTAACTTAACTGAATAGTAATGTGAGAATTATCAAAGAAAACCTAATAAGCAATAAAACTAAACGGAATAAATTTTATTAAAGTGACACACACGAGTCACAGTGACACACACCAGTCACAGTGACACACACCAGTCACAGTGACACACACCAGTCACAGTGACACACACCAGTCACAGTGACACACACCAGTCACAGTGACACACACCAGTCACAGTGACACACACCAGTCACAGTGACACACACCAGTCACAGTGACACACACCAGTCACAGTGACACACACCAGTCACAGTGACACACACCAGTCACAGTGACACACACCAGTCACAGTGACACACACCAGTCACAGTGACACACACCAGTCACAGTGACACACACCAGTCACAGTGACACACACCAGTCACAGTGACACACACACACCAGTCACAGTGACACACACCAGTCACAGTGACACACACACACCAGTCACAGTGACACACACACACCAGTCACAGTGACACACACCAGTCACAGTGACACACACCAGTCACAGTGACACACACCAGTCACAGTGACACACACCAGTGACAGTGACACACACCAGTCACAGTGACACACACCAGTCACAGTGACACACACCAGTCACAGTGACACACACCAGTCACAGTGACACACACCAGTCACAGTGACACACACCAGTCACAGTGACACACACCAGTCACAGTGACACACACCAGTCACAGTGACACACACCAGTCACAGTGACACACACCAGTCACAGTGACACACACCAGTCACAGTGACACACACCAGTCACAGTGACACACACCAGTCACAGTGACACACACCAGTCACAGTGACACACACCAGTCACAGTGACACACACCAGTCACAGTGACACACACCAGTCACACGCAGTCTTATCTTTTCAGTTCATTACACTCACCTCATCAGTGTCTAGAGTGATACTTTATAACTCTGCCTGCTAGTCACTCCCGATATAGTGAGGGTATTCATCCAGATGGTATTCATTCAGAGGGTATTCATCCAGAGGGTATTCATCCAGAGGGTATTCATCCAGAGGATATTCATCCAAAGGGTATTCATTCAGAGGGTATTCATTCAGAGGGTATTCATCCAGAGGGTATTCATCCAGAGGGTATTCATTCAGAGGGTATTCATCCAGAGGGTATTCATCCAGAGGGTATTCATCCAGAGGGTATTCATCCAGAGGGTATTCATCCAGAGGGTATTCATCCAGAGGGTATTCATTCAGAGGGTATTCATTCAGAGGGTATTCATCCAGATGTTAATTATAATTGTTTACACTATTATTTACTTTTTATCAAAATGTAGCGTCAAATACCAGTACTTTATTACTAAATAAAATACAGTCGAAATCCACTATAATGAACTACAAGAAGTTCACTGTATAGAGCTTACTCCACTATAGAGGATTCAAGAGATGCGCAGTAAACTGGTCATTTGAAGGCAGACTATATTCTCAATATATTAGTTCTTAAAACAATAAATTGTTCGTAGGTACAAGCTACATACATAATTTCTCATGACTCCAATATTCGGCATGGTTCACTATACAGTATACAGGTTTCAATATAGAGGAGTTGTACAGGTAGAACTCCTCTTTAATGAATTACAACTAGTTCACTATATAGAGATGCATAGAAAACTGATGGCCATTTTATAGCAGACTAAAGAAAATATATCCACTATGTAATATACATAATACAAGGTACTTTATAGTAGAGTCCTGTAGACTAGAGTGGCCTGTAGACTAGAGGCCTGTAGACTGTAGAGGCCTGTAGACTGTAGAGGCCTGTAGACTGTAGAGGCCTGTAGACTGTAGAGGCCTGTAGACTGTAGAGGCCTGTAGACTGTAGAGGCCTGTAGCTGTAGAGGCCTGTAGACTGTAGAGGCCTGTAGACTGTAGAGGCCTGTAGACTGTAGAGGCCTGTAGACAGTAGAGGCCTGTAGACTAGAGGCCTGTAGACTGTAGTGGCCTGTAGACTGTAGAGGCCTGTAGACTGTAGAGGCCTGTAGACTAGAGGCCTGTAGACAGTAGAGGCCTATAGACAATAGAGGCCTATAGACAGTAGAGGCCTATAGACAGTAGAGGCCTATAGACAGTAGAGGCCTGTAGACTAGAGGCCTGTAGACTGTAGAGGCCTGTAGACTAAAGGCCTGTAGACAGTAGAGGCCTGTAGACTAGAAGCCTGTAAACTGTAGAGGCCTGTAGACTAAAGGCCTGTAGACTGTAGAGGCCTGTAGACTGTAGAGGCCTGTAGACAGTAGAGGCCTGTAGACTAGAGGCCTATAGACAGTAGAGGCCTGTAGACTAGAGGCCTGTAAACTGTAGAGGCCTGTAGACTAAAGGCCTGTAGACTGTAGAGGCCTGTAGACTGTAGAGGCCTGTAGACAGTAGAGGCCTGTAGACTAGAGGCCTATAGACAGTAGAGGCCTGTAGACTAAAGGCCTGTAGACTGTAGAGGCCTGTAGACAGTAGAGGCCTATAGACAGTAGAGGCCTGTAGACTAGAGGCCTGTAGACTGTAGAGGCCTGTAGACAGTAGAGGCCTGTAGACTGTAGAGGCCTGTAGACTAAAGGCCTGTAGACAGTAGAGGCCTGTAGACTGTAGAGGCCTGTAGAATAAAGGCCTGTAGACTGTAGAGGCCTGTAGACTAAAGGCCTGTAGACTGTAGAGGCCTGTAGACAGTAGAGGCCTATAGACAGTAGAGGCCTGTAGACTAAAGGCCTGTAGACTGTAGAGGCCTGTAGACTAAAGGCCTGTAGACTGTAGAGGCCTGTAGACAGTAGAGGCCTGTAGACTAGAGGCCTGTAAACTGTAGAGGCCTGTAGACTAAAGGCCTGTAGACTGTAGAGGCCTGTAGACAGTAGAGGCCTATAGACAGTAGAGGCCTGTAGACTAGAGGCCTGTAGACTGTAGAGGCCTGTAGACTAAAGGCCTGTAGACAGTAGAGGCCTGTAGACTAGAAGCCTGTAAACTGTAGAGGCCTGTAGAATAAAGGCCTGTAGACTGTAGAGGCCTGTAGACTGTAGAGGCCTGTAGACTAGAGGCCTGTAAACTGTAGAGGCCTGTAGACTAAAGGCCTGTAGACTAAAGGCCTACAGTCCGTGACATTAGAGAGTTTTTCCTGGTAAGGACACACTCTACTCAATAATTCATAGGAATCAATGGGCAGCTAAAGGCCAATGAGCCGTGAACAAACTATGTGATAACCAGTGGTGTGTGTGTGATAACCAGTGGTGTGTGTGTGATAACCAGTGTGATGTATGTGATAACCAGTGGTGTGTGTGTGATAACCAGTGTTATGTATGTGATAACCAGTGGTGTGTGTGTGATAACCAGTGTGATGTATGTGATAACCAGTGGTGTGTGTGTGATAACCAGTGTGATGTATGTGATAACCAGTGTGATGTATGTGATAACCAGTGTGATGCTCTATTATAAGTTATCACCATTCATTACTATAAGTTATTTATTTATTTATTACATTGCTGGTCTGGGTATCTACCATCTTAATTACTGCTATGACGGGGATTATAAATAGCATGTAGAGTGATGAGAGTGATAGCATGAACAGCGTGATAGTGATAGCATGAGCAGAGTGATAGTGATAGCATGAACAGCGTGATAGTGGTGGTATGATAGCATGAACAGCGTGATAGTGATAGCATGAACAGCGTGATAGTGGTGGTATGATAGCATGAACAGCGTGATAGTGATAGCATGAACAGCGTGATAGTGATAGCATGAACAGCGTGATAGTGATAGCATGAACAGCGTGATAGTGATAGCATGAACAGCGTGATAGTGATAGCATGAACAGCGTGATAGTGATAGCATGAACAGCGTGATAGTGATAGCATGAACAGCGTGATAGTGGTGGTATGATAGCATGAACAGCGTGATAGTGATAGCATGTAGAGTGATGATAGTGATAGCATGAACAGCGTGATAGTGGTGGTATGATAGCATGAACAGCGTGATAGTGATAGCATGTAGAGTGATGATAGTGATAGCATGAACAGCGTGATAGTGGTGGTATGATAGCATGAACAGCGTGATAGTGATAGCATGTAGAGTGATGATAGTGATAGCATGAACAGCGTGATAGTGATAGCATGAACAGCGTGATAGTGATAGCATGAACAGCGTGATAGTGGTGGTATGATAGCATGAACAGCGTGATAGTGATAGCATGTAGAGTGATGATAGTGATAGCATGAACAGCGTGATAGTGGTGGTATGATAGCATGAACAGCGTGATAGTGATAGCATGTAGAGTGATGATAGTGATAGCATGAACAGCGTGAGGTAAGGGGTGGGGAGTATAATTATTAGCAATGATATTAATTTTATATTAAAATAGATTTTATTTGTAAAATAGAAATGTTCATTACCATCAGTTCATTTCTTAGCCAGTGTCTAGTAAAATGGTGACACAAACTAGTCCTGTAAATGTACACTGTACAACAGCTAGTACATCAAATGTGCTACTAGGGTCAATAGTATATATTGCCAAAGAAAATACCGATATTGAATGAATAAATAACTCGCTAACGAGATAATAAATGAAAAGTATTACGCTCTGTGAAATAGTAAGTGCTGACATTGCAGAAAAAAGAGACACTGTACTTTCTTAGTATTTTTGTACTTTCTTTGTATCTTGTACTTTCTTAGTATCCTGTACTTTCTTTGTATCTTGTACTTTCTTTGTAACCTGTACTTTCTTTGTATCTTGTACTTTCTTTGTATCTTGTACTTTCTTTGTATCTTGTACTTTCTTTGTATCTTGTACTTTCTTAGTATCCTGTACTTTCTTTGTATCTTGTACTTTCTTTGTAACCTGTACTTTCTTTGTATCTTGTACTTTCTTTGTATCTTGTACTTTCTTTGTATCTTGTACTTTCTTTGTATCTTGTACTTTCTTTGTATCTTGTACTTTCTTTGTAACCTGTACTTTCTTTGTATCTTGTACTTTCTTTGTATCTTGTACTTTCTTTGTATCTTGTACTTTCTTTGTATCTGTACTTTCTTTGTATCTTGTACTTTCTTTGTATCTTGTACTTTCTTTGTATCTTGTACTTTCTTTGTATCTTGTACTTTCTTAGTATCCTGTACTTTCTTTGTATCTTGTACTTTCTTTGTAACCTGTACTTTCTTTGTATCTTGTACTTTCTTTGTATCTTGTACTTTCTTTGTATCTTGTACTTTCTTTGTATCTTGTACTTTCTTTGTATCTTGTACTTTCTTTGTATCTTGTACTTTCTTAGTATCCTGTACTTTCTTTGTAACCTGTACTTTCTTTGTAACCTGTACTTTCTTGGTAACCTGTACTTTCTTTGTATCTTGTACTTTCTTTGTATCTTGTACTTTCTTTGTATCTTGTACTTTCTTTGTATCTTGTACTTTCTTTGTATCTTGTACTTTCTTAGTATCCTGTACTTTCTTTGTATCTTGTACTTTCTTTGTATCTTGTACTTTCTTTGTAACCTGTACTTTCTTTGTATCTTGTACTTTCTTTGTAACCTGTACTTTCTTAGTATCTTGTACTTTCTTTGTATCTTGTACTTTCTTTGTAACCTGTACTTTCTTAGTATCCTGTACTTTCTTTGTATCTTGTACTTTCTTTGTATCTTGTACTTTCTTTGTAACCTGTACTTTCTTTGTATCTTGTACTTTCTTTGTATCTTGTACTCTCTTTGTAACCTGTACTTTCTTTGTATCTTGTACTTTCTTTGTAACCTGTACTTTCTTAGTATCTTGTACTTTCTTTGTATCCTGTACTTTCTTTGTATCTTGTACTTTCTTTGTAACCTGTACTTTCTTAATATCTTGTACTTTCTTTGTATCCTGTACTTTCTTTGTCTCCTGTACTTTCTTTGTCTCCTGTACTTTCTTTGTATCCTGTACTTTCTTTGTCTCCTGTACTTTCTCAGTACTTTCACACATCAGTCTTTCATTCACTTATACCAGGACTATTTAAATATCTAACTCTAACAAAGTCATAGGATATTGTCAAAGTTTGCCAATATGCAGTAAGTCAAGTGATTCAAGTCAAGCGATCATCTAAATAGGTCAAAGTTATAAGTCAAGAAATGCCTTAAGTCAATTCTAAGACACATCATTAAATTAATATACCAAACAGTGATGATATTAATTACTGTATAAATAACTTAAATGGTTATATGTCGTATCATATTTGTTTCAATTTCTTTAAACATATGAGTTTTATTATATAAAATTATAGAAAAAAAAACAGATGAATAAAATGAAAGTTCATTAACATAAAAGCAAAAGCAATTAGTTTTCAGGTATCGGTAAATATATTTGGCAGGTACACACTTCACTTTATCATTTCAAAGCAATTAGTCTATTTACTGGCAATAATAGCACTAAATAATCACTCACCGCCAGCCCGTCACAAAACTGTGGTCTGTTGTGTCGCTTGGCCGATAGAGGTCGCGGTGCAGCAATCTGAAAAGAAGCGATAATTACTAACCTATGGAGTAAGAGACAATATAGGGACTATAATTACAGGGCTGTGATCGGTATAGTTAGAAGAACTGACGTCAGTACTGGTAGGCAGTAGTTAGAAGAACTGACGTCAGTAGTGGTAGGCAGTAGTTAGAAGAACTGACGTCAGTAGTGGTAGGCAGTGGTTGGAAGAACTGACGTCAGTACTGGTAGGCAGTAGTTAGAAGAACTGACGTCAGTACTGGTAGGCAGTAGTTAGAAGAACTGATGTCAGTACTGGTAGGCAGTAGTTAAAAGAACTGACGTCAGTACTGGTAGGCAGTAGTTAGAAGAACTGACGTCAGTACTGGTAGGCACTGGTTAGAAGAACTGACGTCAGTACTGGTAGGCAGTAGTTAGAAGAACTAACGTCAGTACTGGTAGGCAGTAGTTAGAAGAACTGATGTCAGTACTGGTAGGCAGTAGTTAAAAGAACTGACGTCAGTACTGGTAGGCAGTGGTTAGAAGAACTGACGTCAATAGTGGTAGGCAGTAGTTAGAAGAACTGACGTCAGTAGTGGTAGGCAGTGGTTAGAAGAACTGACGTCAGTACTGGTAGGCAGTAGTCAGAAGAACTGATGTCAGTACTGGTAGGCAGTAGTTAGAAGAACTGATGTCAGTACTGGTAGGCAGTAGTTAAAAGAACTGATGTCAGTACTGGTAGGCAGTAGTTAAAAGAACTGACGTCAGTACTGGTAGGCAGTGGTTAGAAGAACTGACGTCAATAGTGGTAGGCAGTAGTTAGAAGAACTGACGTCAGTAGTGGTAGGCAGTGGTTAGAAGAACTGACGTCAGTACTGGTAGGCAGTAGTTAGAAGAACTGATGTCAGTACTGGTAGGTAGTAGTTAAAAGAACTGACGTCAGTACTGGTAGGCAGTAGTTAGAAGAACTGACGTCAGTACTGGTAGGCAGTGGTTAGAAGAACTGACGTCAGTACTGGTAGGCAGTAGTTAGAAGAACTGACGTCAGTACTGGTAGGCAGTAGTTAGAAGAACTGATGTCAGTACTGGTAGGCAGTAGTTAAAAGAACTGACGTCAGTACTGGTAGGCAGTGGTTAGAAGAACTGACGTCAATAGTGGTAGGCAGTAGTTAGAAGAACTGACGTCAGTAGTGGTAGGCAGTGGTTAGAAGAACTGACGTCAGTACTGGTAGGCAGTAGTTAGAAGAACTGACGTCAGTACTGGTAGGCAGTAGTTAGAAGAACTGATGTCAGTACTGGTAGGCAGTAGTTAAAAGAACTGATGTCAGTACTGGTAGGCAGTAGTTAAAAGAACTGACGTCAGTACTGGTAGGCAGTGGTTAGAAGAACTGACGTCAATAGTAGTAGGCAGTAGTTAGAAGAACTGACGTCAGTGGTGGTAGGCAGTGGTTAGAAGAACTGACGTCAGTACTGGTAGGCAGTAGTTAGAAGAACTGACGTCAGTACTGGTAGGCAGTAGTTAGAAGAACTGATGTCAGTACTGGTAGGCAGTAGTTAAAAGAACTGACGTCAGTACTGGTACGCAATAGTTAGAAGAACTGACGTCAGTACTGGTAGGCAGTGGTTAGAAGAACTGACGTCAGTACTGGTAGGCAGTAGTTAGAAGAACTGACGTCAGTACTGGTAGGCAGTGGTTAGAAGAACTGACGTCAGTACTGGTAGGCAGTAGTTAGAAGAACTGACGTCAGTACTGGTAGGCAGTAGTTAGAAGAACTGATGTCAGTAGTGGTAGGCAGTAGTTAGAAGAACTGACGTCAGTACTGGTAGGCAGTAGTTAGAAGAACTGACGTCAGTACTGGTAGGCAGTAGTTAAAAGAACTGACGTCAGTACTGGTACGCAATAGTTAGAAGAACTGACGTCAGTACTGGTAGGCAGTGGTTAGAAGAACTGACGTCAGTACTGGTAGGCAGTAGTTAAAAGAACTGACGTCAGTACTGGTAGGCAGTAGTTAGAAGAACTGACGTCAGTACTGGTAGGCAGTAGTTAGAAGAACTGACGTCAGTAGTGGTAGGCAGTAGTTAGAAGAACTGACGTCAGTAGTGGTAGGCAGTAGTTAGAAGAACTGACGTCAGTACTGGTAGGCAGTAGTTAGAAGAACTGACGTCAGTACTGGTAGGCAGTGGTTAGAAGAGCTGACGTCAGTACTGGTAGGCAGTAGTTAAAAGAGCTGACGTCAGTACTGGTAGGCAGTAGTTAAAAGAACTGACGTCAGTAGTGGTAGGCAGTAGTTAGAAGAACTGACGTCTACCAGTATAAAAGGTAATTACTTTTTACCTCTTAACATTGTTTCGAAGCACAGGTAGCTTTTTTTTAGGATTTGGATGTACTATCACGGAAAATAGTTCCTGTGACGCTATTTAAAGTTTAATAGTTTTATAATTTAGTATATGATAATACATCAGATTTTATTAATTAAAATTAGTTTGAATTTGGTTAGACTACATAAAAATAATAAACCTGTGTGAAATAAAATGAATTTTTCTCTGATGGTACATAATATATAAAATTTTATGAATGTTCACCCTTATCCAAAGCACTAATAAAATGTGTAAAATGATAACAAATCAAGATCAATAAAAACTAACCACAATAAATCTCAATATCACTATTCAGAGAAACACATCATAAAGTTATAATGAACTTGGTAATCAGAAGATGGGGAATAATTATGGGATTTATTTGCCTCATTAAATACTGTTTGTATTTTTTAATATAGCGGTAACTGTATCAAATTACAACAGAGTAAATACAGACCTTTTATTAATTGAATATTCAACGTAAAATCAATTATATTAAGTGTAACAAAATTAAAACCTATAATAACAATATATATATATGAATTATATTAATTATAAAATGTTGAGTATCAAATTCGTTTCCAATCTTGACAGTAAAAACTATGGGATTAATGTTATACTCTAACTTCGGAGTCGCCTACATAGTGGTAATTGCTGGCCTAACTTATG
>CANNZV010005628.1:23-25236 GCA_947561585.1 Caprella mutica | reverse complement strand
CGGAAAAGAGTCACTGTAACACACGGAAAAGAGTCACTGTAACACACAGAAAAGAGTCACTGTAACACACGGAAAAGAGTCACTGTAACACACAGAAAAGAGTCACTGTAACACAAGGAAAAGAGTCACTGTAACACACGGAAGAGAGTCACTGTAACACACGGAAGAGAGTCACTGTAACACACGGAAAAGAGTCACTGTAACACACGGAAGAGAGTCACTGTAACACAAGGAAAAGAGTCACTGTTACACACAGAAAAGAGTCACTGTAACACACGGAAAAGAGTCACTGTAACACACAGAAAAGAGTCACTGTAACACAAGGAAAAGAGTCACTTTAACACACGGAAAAGAGTCACTGTAACACACGGAAAAGAGTCACTGTAACACAAGGAAAAGAGTCACTGTAACACAAGGAAAAGAGTCACTGTTACACACAGAAAAGAGTCACTGTAACACACGGAAAAGAGTCACTGTAACACACAGAAAAGAGTCACTGTAACACACGGAAAAGAGTCACTGTTACACACAGAAAAGAGTCACTGTAACACACGGAAAAGAGTCACTGTAACACAAGGAAAAGAGTCAATGTAACACACGGAAAAGAGTCACTGTAACACATGGAAAAGAGTCACTGTAACACACGGAAAAGAGTCACTGTAACACAAGGAAAAGAGTCACTGTAACACACGGAAGAGAGTCACTGTAACACACGGAAAAGTCACTGTAACACACGGAAAAGAGTCACTGTATCACACGGAAAAGAGTCACTGTAACACACAGAAAAGAGTCACTGTAACACACGGAAAAGAGTCACTGTAACACACGAAAAAGAGTCACTGTAACACACAGAAAAGAGTCACTGTAACACACGGAAAAGAGTCACTGTAACACAAGGAAAAGAGTCAATGTAACACACGGAAAAGAGTCACTGTAACACATGGAAAAGAGTCACTGTAACACACGGAAAAGAGTCACTGTAACACAAGGAAAAGAGTCACTGTAACACACGGAAGAGAGTCACTGTAACACACGGAAAAGTCACTGTAACACACGGAAAAGAGTCACTGTATCACACGGAAAAGAGTCACTGTAACACACAGAAAAGAGTCACTGTAACACACGGAAAAGAGTCACTGTAACACACGGAAAAGAGTCACTGTAACACACGGAAAAGAGTCACTGTAACACATGGAAAAGAGTCATTGTAACACACGGAAAAGAGTCACTGTAACACACGGAAAAGAGTCACTGTAACACATGGAAAAGAGTCACTGTAACACAAGGAAAAGAGTCACTGTAACACAAGGAAAAGAGTCACTTTAACACACGGAAAAGAGTCACTGTAACACATGGAAAAGAGTCACTGTAACACAAGGAAAAGAGTCACTGTAACACACGGAAAAGAGTCACTGTAACACATGGAAAAGAGTCACTGTAACACACGGAAAAGAGTCACTGTAACACAAGGAAAAGAGTCACTGTTACACACAGAAAAGAGTCACTGTAACACACAGAAAAGAGTCACTGTAACACACGGAAAAGAGTCACTGTTACACACAGAAAAGAGTCACTGTAACACACGGAAAAGAGTCACTGTAACACAAGGAAAAGAGTCACTGTAACACACGGAAAAGAGTCACTGTAACACATGGAAAAGAGTCACTGTAACACACGGAAAAGAGTCTCTGTAACACAAGGAAAAGAGTCACTGTAACACACGGAAAAGAGTCACTGTAACACACGGAAAAGTCACTGTAACACACGGAACAGAGTCACTGTATCACACGGAAAAGAGTCACTGTAACACACAGAAAAGAGTCACTGTAACACAAGGAAAAGAGTCACTGTAACACACGGAAAAGAGTCACTGTAACACACGGAAAAGAGTCACTGTAACACACGGAAAAGAGTCACTGTAACACATGGAAAAGAGTCATTGTAACACACGGAAAAGAGTCACTGTAACACACGGAAAAGAGTCACTGTAACACATGGAAAAGAGTCACTGTAACACAAGGAAAAGAGTCACTGTAACACACGGAAAAGAGTCACTGTAACACACGGAAAAGAGTCACTGTAACACACGGAAAAGAGTCACTGTAACACACGGAAAAGAGTCACTGTAACACACGGAAAAGAGTCACTGTAACACACGGAAAAGAGTCACTGTAACACACGGAAAAGCGTCACTGTAACACACGGAAAAGAGTCACTGTAACACACGGAAAAGTCACTGTAACATATGGAAAAGAGTCACTGTAACACAAGGAAAAGAGTCACTGTAACACAAGGAAAAGAGTCACTGTAACACACGGAAAAGAGTCACTGTAACACATGGAAAAGAGTCACTGTAACACACGGAAAAGAGTCACTGTAACACAAGGAAAAGAGTCACTGTAACACACGGAAAAGAGTCACTGTAACACACGGAAAAGAGTCACTGTAACACACGGAAAAGTCACTGTAACACAAGGAAAAGAGTCACTGTAACACACGGAAAAGAGTCACTGTAACACAAGGAAAAGAGTCACTGTAACACACGGAAAAGAGTCACTGTAACACACGGAAAAGAGTCACTGTAACACACGGAAAAGAGTCACTGTAACACACGGAAAAGTCACTGTAACACAAGGAAAAGAGTCACTGTAACACACGGAAAAGAGTCACTGTAACACAAGGAAAAGAGTCACTGTAACACACGGAAAAGAGTCACTGTAACACACGGAAAAGAGTCACTGTAACACACGGAAAAGAGTCACTGTAACACACGGAAAAGAGTCACTGTAACACATTTAGGAGAAACTTATTGTTTTGCTAATATTACCATATACATGCTTTTAAAATTAGAAAATGATTACTACTAATCAAATAATGCATTCAAATAACATTCAAATAAAGTGATTGGTACAAACAGTAAAGTTTTATCAAGTGTATAATAATTAAAACTATGGAAACAACGAACTAATACTAATGCCTATGAAATTCAATTACAATAATTGAATATTCTCAATATGAAAAATCTTGGAAATAGAACAGTATGTGAGAAATGACAATTTCAATGATATTTCGATATAAAAAATAACAAAGAATGGAAAAGTCACTAGTGATCTATTTGCAGGTGCTTCTGTCGTGGAAAAATGCCTTTCTAAAATAAATAAATTTACGAAAAATGAACCTATAGTTTCTAACCTTCATAATTAGAATAATATGAATTAGTTACATTTATTTAATTACAATGCATGCAATGGAAACATGACTGTGCATTATATGGCGTATATTACTGAGCACTATGCAGTGTAAAATATAGAAAATTGTATAGCAAAATATACAGTGCATTAGCTATACACTATATTATTTAGTGCATTATATAGTAAATTATACTGTACATTATACAGTAAACCATACAGTTTATTATACTGTACATTATACAGTATATTATACCGTAAATTATACATTATATTTCCATTCAAAACTCACCGTGTGAATGAAAATCTACAGTCACATAAAAAGTGTAGTAAATGCCAGGTAATTACATCAGTGTGGTTAAGAGGTAATTAATATAACACGTTTTATTGCCTCCAATATTCATTAGCTTGAACTTAACAAAAAAACTATACCTTAATTCATAGTTGCTATTTATTTGCTATGTACTCATTAATATTGAATAGGTAAGTAATGTAGATAAGGAATCATAAATAGGAAGACTATTTGCCGACAGTAATATATCTACAGGTACTATCAGAGAAAAAAGGCACTGTGGTGATGTACTATCAGAGAAAAGAGTCACTGTGATGATGTACTATCAGAGAAAAGAGTCACTGTGATGATGTACTATCAGAGAAAAGAGTCACTGTGATGATGTACTATCAGAGAAAAGAGTCACTGTGATGATGTACTATCGGAGAAAAGTCACTGTGATGATGTACTATCAGAGAAAAGAGTCACTGTGATGATTTACTATCAGAGAAAAGAGTCACTGTGATGATGTACAATCAGAGAAAAGAGTCACTGTGATGATGTACAATCAGAGAAAAGAGTCACTGTGATGATGTACTATCAGAGAAAAGAGTCACTGTGATGATGTACTATCAGAGAAAAGAGTCACTGTGATGATGTACTACCAGAGAAAAGAGTCACTATGACGATGTACTATCAGAGAAAAGAGTCACTGTGATGATGTACTATCAGAGAAAAGAGTCGCTGTGATGATGTACTATCAGAGAAAAGAGTCACTGTGATGATGTACTATCGGAGAAAAGAGTCACTATGATGATGTACTATCAGAGAAAAGAGTCACTGTGATGATGTACTATCAGAGAAAAGAGTCATTGTGATGATGTACTATCAGTGAAAGAGTCACTGTGATGATGCACTATCAGAGAAAAGAGTCACTGTGATGATGTACTATCAGTGAAAGAGTCACTGTGATGATGTACTATCAGAGAAAAGAGTCACTGTGATGATGCACTATCAGAGAAAAGAGTCACTGTGATGATGTACTATCAGAGAAAAGAGTCACTGTGATGATGTACTATCAGAGAAAAGAGTCACTGTGATGATGTACTATCAGTGAAAGAGTCACTGTGATGATGTACTATCAGAGAAAAGAGTCACTGTGATGATGTACTATCAGTGAAAGAGTCACTGTGATGATGTACTATCAGAGAAAAAAGTCACTGTGATGATGTACTATCAGTGAAAGAGTCACTGTGATGATGTACTATCAGAGAAAAGAGTCACTGTGATGATGTACTATCAGAGAAAAGAGTCACTGTGATGATGTACTATCAGAGAAAAGAGTCACTGTGATGATGCACTATCAGAGAAAAGAGTCACTGTGATGATGTACTATCAGAGAAAAGAGTCACTGTGATGATGTACTATCAGTGAAAGAGTCACTGTGATGATGTACTATCAGAGAAAAAAGTCACTGTGATGATGTACTATCAGTGAAAGAGTCACTGTGATGATGTACTATCAGAGAAAAGAGTCACTGTGATGATGTACTATCAGAGAAAAGAGTCACTGTGATGATGCACTATCAGAGAAAAGAGTCACTGTGATGATGTACTATCAGTGAAAGAGTCACTGTGATGATGTACTATCAGAGAAAAGAGTCACTGTGATGATGTACTATCAGAGAAAAGAGTCACTGTGATGATGTACTATCAGAGAAAAGAGTCACTGTGATGATGTACTATCAGAGAAAAGAGTCACTGTGATGATGTACTATCAGAGAAAAGAGTCACTGTGATGATGCACTATCAGAGAAAAGAGTCACTGTGATGATGTACTATCAGAGAAAAGAGTCACTGTGATGATGTACTATCAGAGAAAAGAGTCACTGTGATGATGTACTATCAGAGAAAAGAGTCACTGTGGTGATGTTCTATCAGAGAAAAGAGTCACTGTGATGATGTACTATCAGAGAAAAGAGTCACTGTGATGATGTACTATCAGAGAAAAGAGTCACTGTGATGATGTACTATCAGAGAAAAGAGTCACTGTGGTGATGTACTATCAGAGAAAAGAGTCACTGTGATGATGTACTATCAGAGAAAAGAGTCACTGTGATGATGTACTATCAGAGAAAAGAGTCACTGTGATGATGTACTATCAGAGAAAAGAGTCACTGTGGTGATGTACTATCAGAGAAAAGAGTCACTGTGATGATGTACTATCAGAGAAAAGAGTCACTGTGATGATGTACTATCAGAGAAAAGAGTCACTGTGATGATGTACTATCAGAGAAAAGAGTCACTGTGATGATGTACTATCAGAGAAAAGAGTCACTGTGATGATGTACTATCAGAGAAAAGAGTCACTGTGATGATGTACTATCAGAGAAAAGAGTCACTGTGATGATGTACTATCAGTGAAAAGAGTCACTGTGATGATGTACTATCAGTGAAAGAGTCACTGTGATGATGTACTATCAGAGAAAGAGTCTCCTATCTCTGACTGTACATCACTACACAGGTACTAATATGGAGTAGGTGATGTTGTGATAAGAATTTAAATTAATACCATAGATTGTTTGGTAGAATGCTATTGTGTTTTTTGTGGGTTTATCTATTTTGAACATGGCTTGTGATATAGTATGAATATCATTTATTTTCCTACCATTTACTTATTAATTACCTTCGCAAAATTGAGGAAAGTTATGTTTGATCAGCAAGATATATTTATTTGTTTGTATTCATAATCTTGTTATTCGCATAACTCATAAAGTATTGAATTAAATTGCCTGAAATTTGGTTGGTCACTATCCAGGAACCAAATGATTAGATTTTGGAAGTGATCAGGTAGAAGGTCAAGGTCACAGGTCATTAAAAGGTCAAAATGAAAAAAAAAGTAGCGGCAGAGAAGGTATGCGCTCTACGAGTGTCCGTTCTATTTAACAGGATCATTCAGTACGGCTCTAAGATGCATTTAATATATAAGAAATTACCATTGAATACAAAAATAAAGCAATAATTGTGTAAATATTTTATATAATTTTTATTAGGTACATTATAGCGATATCTTTTGCAGTGCTCTAATTATATTAAAATCATTTTGTTTAAATATTATGGAATAAATTAGGTGTTTAATAGAATAAATTTTTTTCCTGTAGGCTGTAGGTATAGTCCTTTACATTCGATTTTTTTTTCATCAATAGGTACTTGCTAATTCAATATATCAAATAATTAGTATTGACTATTAACATGGTATGAATTTAATGCAATCTAAACGATAGGAAGTAGTTAGGGTAATGAACGAATTATAAGACAGTTCCAGATTTACGATCATGTAAGAAACATATAGTAATGTTCTATTAATTATTATTTTAAATATCTTATTTTTAAATTATTTTCTTAGTTCTTAATTAATATTCTTTTTTGATGATCGAAAATATGTAACTGTCCGATAACTCGTAACTTAGTCTAAATAACATCTCCCTAATCAATGAGTTGCAGCCTATTATCGCCCTAATGATTTAAACACTCTATGTTTACCTCACACCCAATAAATCTAAAAACTGTTTATTTACACTCACCAGCAGCAAGAGAAGTAAGGCCTTTACATGAGTTATGGTGGAGGTACCACCACGCCTAGGTGGGGGTGAAGTCTTTACACAGGTCATGGTGGAGGTACCACCGTGCCTAGGTGGGGGGTGGCATAGTTTAGGCGGGACACCACCAATAACATACATAGTGAGACACTACAGATGGTGATATACTCAACATATGTTATTCAATGAAAACAAACATACTACTCCTCAGTCTTCGTAGGTGAAAGCGCTTTGCTTTAAAACTTAAAAAACGATTAACACTAAGTCAATTTCATTCAAATATTTAACTTTTTCTTTATTAAATTATAGTTTTATTAAATATAACAACCTGTTGGAGTTATCACAGAGCCTAACTTCACTAGTCTCATTCAAAATGGACGGTAAAGTGTCTATCTAGATATTTTGAAGTGAAGCTGATTTAATCTGTACACGACCTAGAAGGTTTCATAGAGTCTAGAGGAGCTCACACACGCCACACTCTCCTCACCACTCCTCAACCAACACTGAAATATGGCATTCATGAATTGGTACAAAAAATAGTTTTAAAATCCAAACTAGATCTGCCCAAAGTAACGAGTAGTGTACTATAAAACCTACCTACTTACTGTGCTATATTTGACGAAGTGTAGTTAGTTACTTTTTTTAACTAAACATACTGATGAGTAATTATTGATGGTAACCTTTTAAAGGTCATCGGAGTAACGTCTGGTAACGACATTGTTACTCGATTATGTTACATGATTATATTGTGACATGTTACACGATTATAAAGTTACATGTTACATGTGATAATAGTGACATGTTACACGATTATAATTTTACTTGTTACACAATTATAATGGTGACATGTTACATGTGCTAATGGTGACATGTTACATGTGATAATGGTGACATGTTACATGTGATAATGGTGACATGTTACATGTGATAATGGTGACATGTTACATGTGATAATGGTGACATGTTACATGTGATAATGGTGACATGTTACATGTGATAATGGTGACATGTTACATGTGATAATGGTGACATGTTACATGTGATAATGGTGACATGTTACATGTGATAATGGTGACATGTTACATGTGATAATGGTGACATGTTACATGTGATAATGGTGACATGTTACATGTGATAATGGTGACATGTTACATGTGATAATGGTGACATGTTACATGTGATAATGGTGACATGTTACATGTGATAATGGTGACATGTTACATGTGCTAATGGTGACATTGCATGTTAAGCCTATAGCTAATTAAACTCAGGCACATGGCTCTATTGGTTAGTAATTTATCAGCCTTAATTTAAAAGGAATGTTACTAGGTATTCTGAACAGTTTTATCTTTCAAAGAAGTATCGGTACCACTAAATTGATAGCGTATTATTTATGGTAACGAACATTGTTTAAATTTTTTTTACTATGTTAAATTCAAGCTTGTTATTGTACAAACGAATATGAATTTTCACTGACAAAATAAACAATTAATGGGATGTTTTTTATTATATAGCACTAACAATGTTAAGAATTAATAAATTATTAATATATAATATAAAGTTTTGAAATAAATTATTTTTCAGTTGTTATATAGTTAATTCCAGCGATCGAATATTTATTAGAAAATATTGATGCTGAATAATAGTTAATTTATAATAATATGAAAAATTCGTTAAAATGATTAGAAATTAATAATATTAAACCAGTTGAATTAATGATTTATTACCACTTTATTGACAATATATGCTATGAAGAATATAATTTAAGATCTATTAAAAAAATTAAATAATAGGTACAAGTATTATTATTCTTGAAAAGTTACAAATTATTAATCACCACAGAAGGTAAAATAAACAGCCTATTCGATGTAATGAATTAATGTTTCTTGGCCTGTATTTCGCTGTGAATTTATAAATGTCATTATTTAAGTTAGGACTGAATGTCGCTCAGACGAACATTTGAAATGTCGATTTAATCTTCTTTATGGAGATTAAGTGAAAGATTATTTTGAATGTGAATATTCTACCTGTGAAAAGCAACAGAAAATGAAACACATTGAAACACATGAAACACATGAAACACAGTGAAACACATGAAACACAGTGAAACACGTGAAACACAGTGAAACACATGAAACACAGTGAAACACATGAAACACAGTGAAACACATGAAACACAGTGAAACACAGTGAAACACATGAAACACAGTGAAACACATGAAACACAGTGAAACACATGAAACACAGTGAAACACATGAAACACAATGAAACACATGAAACACAGTGAAACACATGAAACACAGTGAAACACATGAAACACAGTGAAACACATGAAACACATGAAACACAGTGAAACACATGAAACACAGTGAAACACATGAAACACAGTGAAACACATGAAACACAGTGAAACACATGAAACACAGTAAAACACATGAAACACAGTAAAACACATGAAACACATGAAACACAGTGAAACACATGAAACACATGAAACACAGTGAAACACATGAAACACATGAAACACATTGAACTGAAATAAAAAAATGAAACACATTGAAATGAAACACATTGAAATGAAACACATTGAAATGTGTTTCTCATTCTACTTTCAAGTCAGGTTTCCTTTCTAAATATTTTTTAATTTCAGATTTAATTATAACAAATATACATCGAGAGGTCATAATTAAATGTTAACTGTACATGTAAATATTATAATTAAATATTAAATATACAATTATACATGTAAATATTATCTTTAAATATTTAATATACATGTACATAATATTAACAATAAGATTCATTTAAGTTGTTTCCAGTGCCAGAAAAATCACTTGGTATTTTTTTTTCCGTTTGTCGTGAGGAAAGTTTGTGTTTTTTTAAACTTTGTTAATGACACCAAAAAATACTGTGAAGGGGAGAGGAAGGACACTGTGAAGGGGATAGGAAGGACACTGTGAAGGGGAGAGGAAGGACACTGTGAAGGGGAGAGGAAGGACACTGTGAAGGGGAGAGGAAGGACACTGTGAAGGGGAAGAGGAAGGACACTGTGAAGGGGAAGAGGAAGGACATTGTGAAAGGGAGAGGAAGGACACTGTGAAGGGGAGAGGAAGGACACTGTGAAGGGAAGAGGAAGGACACTGTGAAGGGGAAGAGGAAGGACACTGTAAAGGGAAGAGGAAGGACACTATGAAGGGGAGAGGAAGGACACTGTGAAGGGGAAGAGGAAGGACACTGTGAAGGGGAAAAGGAAGGACACTGTGAAGGGGAGAGGAAGGACACTGTGAAGGGGAAGAGGAAGGACACTGTGAAGGGGAAGAGGAAAGACACTGTGAAGGGGAGAGGAAGGACACTGTGAAGGGGAGAGGAAGGACACTGTGAAGGGGAGAGGAAGGACACTGTGAAGGGGAGAGGAAGGACACTGTGAAGGGGAGAGGAAGGACACTGTGAAGGGGAGAGGAAGGACACTGTGAAGGGGAAGAGGAAGGACACTGTGAAGGGGAAGAGGAAGGACACTGTGAAGGGGAAAAGGAAGGACACTGTGAAGGGGAAGAGGAAGGACACTGTGAAGGGGAAGAGGAAGGACACTGTGAAGGGGAAGAGGAAGGACACTGTGAAGGGGAAGAGGAAGGACACTGTGAAGGGGAAGAGGAAGGACACTGTGAAGGGGAAGAGGAAGGACACTGTGAAGGGGAAAAGGAAGGACACTGTGAAGGATAAAAGGAAGGACACTGTGAAGGGGAAGAGGAAGGACACTGTGAAGGGGAGAGGGAGGACACTGTGAAGGGGAGAGGAAGGACACTGTGAAGGGGAAGAGGAAGGACACTGTGAAGGGGAAGAGGAAGGACACTGTGAAGGGGAAAAGGAAGGACACTGTGAAGGGGAAGAGGAAGGACACTGTGAAGGGGAAAAGGAAGGACACTGTGAAGGGGAGGAGGAAGGACACTGTGAAGGGGAAGAGGAAGGACACTGTGAAGGAGAGAGGAAGGACACTGTGAAGGGGAGAGGAAGGACACTGTGAGGGGAAAAGGAAGGACACTGTGAAGGGGAGAGGAAGGACACTGTGAAGGGAAGAGGAAGGACACTGTGAAGGGGAGAGGAAGGACACTGTGAAGGGGAGAGGAAGGACACTGTGAAGGAAAGAGGAAGGACACTGTGAAGGGGAGAGGAAGGACACTGTGAAGGGAAGAGGAAGGACACTGTGAAGGAAAGAGGAAGGACACTGTGAAGGGGAGAGGAAGGACACTGTGAAGGGAAGAGGAAGGACACTGTGAAGGAAAGAGGAAGGACACTGTGAAGGAGAGAGGAAGGACACTGTGAGGGGAAGAGGAAGGACACTGTGAAGGGGAGAGGAAGGACACTGTGAAGGGAAGAGGAAGGACACTGTGAAGGAGAGAGGAAGGACACTGTGAAGGAGTAAAGGAAGGACACTTTGAAGGGGAAAGGACACACAATACACACACTTTTCTCAGACTGTGCAAGTGAAGTAGAAGATGTTACTGCTAATAATATGTACAAGTACAGTAGTTGTCTCACAGACAATGTATGAGTCACATATTATGTTATAAGAACGTGACATATCACAGTCATTTCCTTCACTGCATTCACACTGTGATCTGCATACCATGCAGGGCATACAATGCATATAGGAGTTAATATCCCTAACTACATAATTATGAAGGAATTTGTCACTATGCAATATACATGTTGCTATAGACTATGGAGAGGTTATGGTGAGTGAGGGGTAGAATATAGTGACAGGACAATAACCCCCTGTGCAATATACCCCCGGACAAAAAAACCCCGTACAATAAACCCCCCGGACAAGAACCCCCCAAGCAAAAAACCCCCGGTTCAAAAAAAACCCAGTCGATATAAATAGCATAATTAATTTTAATTAATTTTCATTAATTTTTTATTAATAAAATTACTATATGCTATAAATATAAAGAGATATAGTGCACCTAAGGTTAGGTTAGCGGTCCGATTGGGGGGTTTGGGGGGGGGGGGGGGCTTGCCCCCCTCCCATCGGCCAGGTTTGATAGTGACAAAATGTATACTGTACTTATTTTTACTATAAAATAGGTAATTGGGTATACCTTATTTTGCAAAAAATTTGTCATATTTCCGAAGAAAATGTAATTATTATCGGTTTGCATTGAATAATGTTCAATATATTAATAAAAATGAATTATGCTATTTATATAGACCGGGGGTTTTTTGCACCGGGGGATTTTTGCTTGGGGGTTTTTGTCCGGGGGGTATTTGTCCGGGGGTTTTTTTTTGCACGGGGGGTTATTGTCCTGGAATCATAGAACATACCTGACATAGAATATACCTGACATAGAACATACCTGACATAGAATATACCTGACATAGAATATACCTGACATAGAATATACCTGATATAGAATATACCTGACATAGAATATACCTGATATAGAATATACCTGACATAGAACATACCTGACATAGAACATACCTGACATAGAATATACCTGACATAGAATATACCTGATATAGAATATACCTGACATAGAATATACCTGATATAGAATATACCTGACATAGAACATACCTGACATAGAATATACCTGACATAGAACATACCTGACATAGAATATACCTGACATAGAATATACCTGACATAGAATATACCTGACATAGAATATACCTGATATAGAATATACCTGACATAGAACATACCTGACATAGAATATACCTGACATAGAACATACCTGACATAGAATATACCTGATATAGAATATACCTGACATAGAACATACCTGACATAGAATATACCTGACATAGAACATACCTGACATAGAATATACCTGACATAGAACATACCTGACATAGAATATACCTGGCATAGAACATACCTGACATAGAATATACCTGACATAGAATATACCTGACATAGAATATACCTGATATAGAATATACCTGACATAGAACATACCTGACATAGAATATACCTGACATAGAACATACCTGACATAGAATATACCTGACATAGAACATACCTGACATAGAACATACCTGACATAGAACATACCTGACATAGAATATACCTGATATAGAATATACCTGACATAGAATATACCTGACATAGAATATACCTGATATAGAATATACCTGACATAGAACATACCTGACATAGAATATACCTGACATAGAACATACCTGACATAGAATATACCTGACATAGAACATACCTGACATAGAACATACCTGACATAGAATATACCTGATATAGAATATACCTGACATAGAACATACCTGACATAGAATATACCTGACATAGAACATACCTGACATAGAATATACCTGACATAGAACATACCTGACATAGAATATACCTGGCATAGAACATACCTGACATAGAATATACCTGACATAGAATATACCTGACATAGAATATACCTGATATAGAATATACCTGACATAGAACATACCTGACATAGAATATACCTGACATAGAACATACCTGACATAGAATATACCTGACATAGAACATACCTGACATAGAACATACCTGACATAGAATATACCTGATATAGAATATACCTGACATAGAACATACCTGACATAGAATATACCTGACATAGAACATACCTGACATAGAATATACCTGACATAGAACATACCTGACATAGAATATACCTGACATAGAACATACCTGACATAGAATATACCTGACATAGAACATACCTGACATAGAATATACCTGGCATAGAACATACCTGACATAGAATATACCTGACATAGAATATACCTGACATAGAATATACCTGACATAGAATATACCTGATATAGAATATACCTGACATAGAACATACCTGACATAGAATATACCTGACATAGAACATACCTGACATAGAATATACCTGACATAGAACATACCTGACATAGAACATACCTGACATAGAATATACCTGATATAGAATATACCTGACATAGAACATACCTGACATAGAATATACCTGGCATAGAACATACCTGACATAGAATATACCTGACATAGAATATACCTGGCATAGAACATACCTGACATAGAATATACCTGACATAGAATATACCTGACATAGAACATACCTGACATAGAATATACCTGACATAGAACATACCTGACATAGAATATACCTGTCATGGCACAGCAAATTATATCAATTAAAGCAAATCTACATTCAATTTATGAAGATCATAAACCTACTATTTCTTTTTAGCCGTAAATGCAAATAACTGCTCATTTATAGTTAAAATATAGCTATGTTTATTTTCATTTTTTCTCCTCGTTCTAAATGCACATCATTATACTGTATATAACTATTGTTGACACAGTATAGTGCAATGGATATAGTATAGTACCTATATTACCTAAGCTATAAAAAAATAATTGTGATCCAGTATTAAATAATATACTATTATACAATTAATTAATTTAAATGTGAAATCATGAAATTTGAAACAAAATATTTAAATAAATACCGCCAGGTGTATCCAAAAAAATTTGTCTGTAAATTGGATAGTAAAATCTATGTTTTTTCATTTTTTTTTATCACCTCTTCATTTTCCTCTTCTATCGTGAGTGCAGCCATCGGTGCTTTTGTTACTTTTAGATTCCTTGATTCACGGAGTAGCTTTTCTGTTTCCATGAGCATAAAAAAATCAATGACGATAACTTTAATTTTCCTTTCTTGAGTGTCTTAATTTTTTCAAAACTATTAATCAGGAACTAAACTTAAACAAAAACTGTAACTTCTGATCAGTAATAATCCTACATTTATTTATTCTAGTATGCATTTAAATATACATAATATATTTAAATAACACAGTTGCAAATAAATACTAAATACAGATTTCTGTCAAACAACTAATCTCAAAATGACTAATTCTGTAGAATGCGCAGAGCTTTATGCATAAATAATATCTATATTTTTGCATCAAAATAACCATTATAAAATATTCATAAATTTTTACCATATACAATAAGACTCTGGTGCAATATTTCCTGTGTCTCAATTTATCATCTTTATTCTAAGGCTTTTCTATTTACCTTTCTTTCTATATCTTTTTAGTATTTTCAACAATTGAATTCTTCCATTTATTTGGTAGCAACATAATTAATTAATACCGAATGCCCATTTATTGAAATGCAATCAATTCATGATTTTACAAGGATAATGAAACGCATAATAAACTTATTATCCTTCTTAACTATGTAAGGTACATGGAGATATAAATGAACTAGGTTACGTGCACTCGGTAGAGCGCATACCTTCGCCGCCGCTCATAAATGATCTTGACCATAACCTTTGACCAGTTCGCTTCCAAAATCTAATTAACTGGTAACTGGATAATGACCTATCATCTCACGAAGTTTCATGCAATATGGTTCAATACTTTTTGAGTTATTGAGTTTTGAATGACCTTGACCTTTGACTGGATCGCTCCCAAAATTCTACCAGATGGTTCATGGACATTGTCTAATAGTCCCATCATATGTCAGACAATTTAGTTGAAGACTTTTTAAGTTATTCAGTTATAAATGGCCTTGACCTTGATCTTTGACCTTTGACCCGATCGCTTCCAATATATAACAAAATGGTTCCTGTATATTGACAAATCGTCTCACCAAGTTTCATGCAATATAGTTCCATAATTTTTGAGTTATTATGACAAAATTCTACCAGCTGGTCACTGGACATTGACCAATCGTTTCACCAAATTTCAGGTAATTTAGTTGAACACTTTTTCAGTTAAACAAATAACAAGATGATAAGTAAATTAATAAATAAATATATAAATAAATGCCGTCAATAATATAACCTTTCCGCATTCTGCGAAGGTAACAATTGTGATAACTTATAGAACAAATGAGTGAACAGTGGACAGTATGATTCCTTCCTATAGTACTTCAATATGAATTCCTACAATTCCAACCAATAACCTAAATACGATTATAATAATAATGAGAAGAAAAGGCTTTAACTCAGTATACATTACAGGACATATTTGAGGGATTTTTGATCTGCAAGGAGGTCAGCTTCCTCTCTCAACACCGGATCTTCATCTCAAAACTTGTGTCGATTCAACACTATAGTCAAATATCTCCTAACTAACTCATAGTTATGATTAATGGCTAACAGGAGTATAAGCTTGCCTGACGATCCGGAACTATAGCTCTGATCTAAGCTTAAACCATGACTGAACTGCTTCTCGAATTAAACTTATTTTTTTGATCTTCTATGGCCCTCAAAGTTCCCAATCCAGCCCACTAGATATAGTTTAACGACCCTCAGATATAGTTTTACAACCCTCTAAGTTCCAAATCTAGCCAACTAGTTATAGTTCTAACCCCCAATATGCCCGCTACATTAACCTCAGTTCAAGAGTAACTACATTACCCTAAGTAATCCTCCAATAGACTTTCGTATGCCACCAAAAGGCGGTCCTTATCCTAACTTCAACATCCTGAGACCATATATTCTATGTTTAAACTAACTTGACTTTTTTCATTAATCGCCCAACCACCGGCAACTAAAACCTATTTAGTACTTCGGAAACCTTACACCAAACTAATTTTCCATGCCATTTAATCCTGCAGAGTGTGGTATTTCTAAACTTAAAGAACCTTCCTACAGCAAGTGAATAGAGTGCAGGTGCAGGAGGCAATTCTTCACATATGTGTGTTTTTCCAAATAATCTCGTATCCCATTACATTCTCCAACTCTCTACTGATAGCTATTGACAGATGGCCCTAAACTATAAGACCTGATAATTGATAACTAAGAGGCATTCCTTACTACATATGTATTATGCACTTGGTTTCGTAAACATATTAATAACTGAACATACTTTAGTAAAGATTGAAAGTAGGTACTATATCACGGATTGTGCACAAAATACTAGTATACTAGTACTTTGTGCACATCAGTATGCCCCTTCCTAAGGACATTAGCAAGAGAATGGTCAGACAAAGTACTTACTAAGTGTTAGGTGAATTATGTTGCACTTTATAAGATAAAACTCTCTATGGTTCCTAGGGTAGGTTCCAAGATATCGCACGCTTCTTCGTTTTAAATCATGTAAGAAAAAATATATAATAATAATTAATTAACTTTTCTATTAATTGGTATCAATAATACCTGCAGGTGTCATGGTTACGAATAAGAATAAAAATTAAAAACTATGATTAATTATTTTTTTCTTACAGGATTTAAAACGAGAAGCCGTCCATTGACTCGAAACTTTACCCATATTGAATCATCCGAGATTTAGATATAAGATAAGGAAAGTCCTTTCTTAATTCACACCATGGTAGATAATGATCATAATAATGTTATAGTGAACTTATAGGTCACAATCACATAGTAACTATAGTTAGGCCATTTATATAGTTTGACCACTTATAGTTTGACACTCTAACAAACGCATCAGTCATATTGAGTGTAATAGTTTAAACTAGATTAGGTGCACTCGGTAGATCGCATACCTTCGCCTCCGCTTTGACCCGTTCTCTCCCAAAATTAAGGAAACTGCTAACTGGATAATAACCAATCGTCCCACCAAGTTTCATGCAATATAGTTAAATACCTTTTGAGTTATAAATGACCTTGACCTTGGACCGGATCGCTTCCAAAATTCTACCAGATCGTTCCTGGTCATTGATTAATTGTACCATCAAATTTCAGATAATTTGGTTGAATACTTTTTGAGTTACAAATGGCCTTGACCTTGATCTTTGACCTTTGACCCGATCACTCCCAAAATCTATCAAAATGGTTCCTGCATATTGAACAATCGTTCCACCAAGTTTCATGCAATATGGTTCGATACTTTTTGAGTTATAAATTACCATGACCTTGACCTTTGACCGAGTAACTCCCAAAAGACTAGCAACAGGTCACTGGACATGGACCAATCGTTTCACCAAATTTTAGGCAATGTGGTTGAACACTTTTTCAGTTAAGCGAATAACAAGATGATAAATAAATAAATAAATAAATTCCGATGAAAATATAACCTTCCGCAAGATTGCGAAGGTAACTACATGTAACTTTTTTAACGCGAATAATTCTTCTTAATCACCCTATATACTAATACACTGTGTGTCTTTGTCTGTTGGTTGGTTGCAATAAATATGTCACGCTTTAACATTTGAAAAAAAATTACATAAAAAGATTATTTACCTAAAAATTTATTTTTATGAAAAATTTATTTCCATGAAAAAAAATTTCCATAAAAAATTAATTCACATAAAAAATATATATTTAAATGAAAAATATATTTACATGAAAAATTCATGAACATGAAAAATTTGTTTGCATGAAATAAAAATTTTTTTCGTTGAAAAAAATTAATTCACATAACATTTCTTACATAGCTAAATCTTTTTACTAAAAATTTTTGTTCATAAATTTTTTTTGTATAAATAATTTCACATAATTTTTTTTATTATATGTAAATAAATTCTATGTACGTAATTTTTTTATTACATAAATATTTTTTCCATACATTTTTTACATATATTTTTTTCTACATATATTTTTTTTTATATTGATAAATTTCAATGGGGAAGTACACTAGTTTGTTTATTTGTAATCTCATTCGCATAACTCATGTACCATTCATCCTAATTGCTTGAAATTTAGTGAGACGATTTGTTATTATGCAAAAACCATTTGATTAGATTTTGGGAGCGATTGGGTCAAAGGTCAAGGTCATTTATAACTCAATAACTCAAAAAGTATTCAACCAAATTATCTGAAATTTGGTTGAACGATGGTCAATATTCAGTAACAAGTTTATAATATTTTGGGAGCGAACAGGTTATAAAGGTGATGGTCAAGATCATTTATAAGCGGCGGCGAAGGTATGCGCTCTACGAGTGCCTATCATCTAATCACCAATATTTCATTCGGTAACTCATGCATGACCGATAATTCAGTGCATACCCTAAAGTTCTAAATAAATTAATATGTCAGCATCACATGTCGTCAGTAGAAAATAAGTAACAGTTATTTTACTTAGAGTCAATGCCTTTTCAATCTCTGAAGACACATCAATAATGCAGTCAATAACATGGCTATTACTCATACTGTATATTAGGCCCTAATTATCAGGCACTGGACTGGTGCCAGATGCAACGTCTGGATCTAAAGCCTGCAAATATTAATGATACAACACTGTGATACAAACAGGTGATACAAAGCTGTGATACAAACCTGTGATACAAACCTGTGATACAATCCTGTGATACAAACCCGTGATACAAAACCTGTGATACAAACCTGTGATACAAACCTGAGATACAAAGCTGTGATACAAACCTGTGATACAAACCTGTGATACAAACCTGTGATACAAACCTGTGATACAAACCTGTGATACAAACCTGTGATACAAAACCTGTGATACAAAACCTGTGATACAAACCTGAGATACAAACCTGAGATACAAACCTGAGATACAAACCTGAGATACAAACCCGTGATACAAACTGTGATACAAACCTGTGATACAAACCTGTGATACAAAACCTGTGATACAAACCTGTGATACAAACCTGTGATAGAAACCTGTGATACAAAACCCGTGATACAAACCTGTGATACAAACCTGTGATACAAACCTGTGATACAATCCTGTGATACAAACCTGTGATACAAATCTGTGATACAATCCTGTGATACAAACCTGTGATACAAACCTGTGATACAAACCTGTGATACAAACCTGTGATACAAACCTGTGATGCAAACCTGTGATACAAAACTTGTGATACAAACCTGTGATACAAACCTGTGATACAAGGAATGAAAATTGATAATTAAAAAAATCTATATGTGCAAAATATAAGCAAAAACTGTGTTGTCATTTCATAGCACATTTCAATGTAAATGAAACACTAATAATTAGTGTTTCATTGTAAAGTGCTAAAATACAAGACAAAGTTAACTTATTAACAACTAAACCACTTATTACTAATCAACGAGCTCAACAATTAAATAATAATTAAGGTTGTATATAATGATACAACAGCTGTATCTTTTGATGAAGACATTACCGTCCTGTTTGTGTACCAGGTGAATCAATTAGCATGATCTACGCCTTTCTCCCTAGTCAATACGTCGTCACAACCAGTGTTTGTTTCTAGGTTCTGCCAATTATACTAGCCTCGCTAGGAGATAAACGACCTGGCAAATTACACCTCTCGAGACCAGCTTAATTCTGATCAGTTCTGTGGCGGCACGCAGCCCTTCTATCTTTCTGTTATTTGTCATGACTCCATGAAACAGATGCTACTTCAAACCATTAATTATCGCCCAATAAATCCAAACAATGACTTAGGAGAATAATTCTACCTTAACCCCCACTCTCCATGCTGCCATCGCTTCCTATTGGCTCAGCACTGATGACGTCATAATATAAACCCCCTTGCACCTCACTCTCCATGCTGATATCGCTTCCTATTGGCTCAGCAGTGATGACGTCATAATATCTACCCCTGATTCAAAATGGTATAAAACCCACGAATTGGTAAAATTGTACCCCCTAGTTTACTTGAGTCTGCGTTGTCTTATTAAAAGCGAGTCTGCGGTCACCTGACCAATAATCTGGATAAGGAAGAACTGCAGGCGATAACATGTCATTTAAATCATTACTTGGATGGACGAACTTTCTGTCCGATACTCTAGTTTGGAGAACTGATAACAGTTTGGCCAATCTTCAGATCTTTTGGAAGATTTGCGACATTGTCTAGCTTACTTTAATGCTCTTAGTTCTTCTATTTTGACGTGGAATCAGGTTTGCCACGATGTTCTTTTTAAAAGAGAGTGTTGTATAATTTATTGCAGTTACTCTATGAGGAAAAATATGAAATTTATTATAAAACTGTGCGATGATTTTCTGGATATATTGAAGGAGCTCTTTTATTTTGCTTATGAAAGAGTACTGTTTTATTAAATTTATAGGATTCATTTTAATTACTTAATGGTCGTACACACGTAGGGTTTTTTAAGTCTTTCCACCAGACTTTTTGCTATGCTCCTCCTACTTTTCCAACGAGAATATAAGAAAAAACGATATAATTATTATTTATTTCAGTTAGTATCCATGATACCTACAGGTATCATGGATACCAACTAAAATAAATGTATTTCACAATGTAGTGCATTATCCAGATGTTTTACTTTTTAAACTACTTCTATTTTAAGAGAAAACTTCTTTATCTAAATCACTTATATTTATTTAGTTATAGTTTAGTAATAAATTAATGAATCCCTCACCTGTATTTTATAATGTGTTTTTTTTTTATAAAATTCTTCCTTTTTATATCTTTATTTTCAATATATTTTCCCTACCTGCTCTATATTATAACTGTAAGACATTCCTAACTTATTTAGAGTGACTGGTGTGAGTAGAGATAAAAATTAATGACATTATTGGAGGGATGAACTACTACTTAGTAGCAACTTAATCTTAATTTTCTCACTGCAACAATTTTTGGGGTGAATTTTAGAATTATTTTAGCTATAACCAAATAATATCCAAATGATAACATTATTAATATGGTTAAAGTTTCATCTTCTGTACATATATGCAGAGCTGGGCGCGCGAACCTTTTTTTAGATTCCGAATCCGAATCTTCGTCGATTTTGGGTTCTGAACCTCCGTATACCGAACCCAATTTTAAAAATTTGGGTCTGAACATTTATTCCGAACATTTTTATGCTAACCTCGGATTTTTTAGGTATATATTTTGAATCTATAAAATTAAACGAAAGTGAACTGCAGTCTAGACATTTATACTCGGCCTTATTACTAGCTTATGCTTCCAAGGCTTTTAGGGCAACCTATATAAAATAATAACATTTTTTTCAGCAAGATATTAAATATTATAATAAATTTATAATAATAATTATACTGTGGCTTCACATGACTCATTATAGAGGAGTTGCACTGGTAGAACTCCTGTTTCATGAAATACAACTAATTTAGTGAATTTACTAAATAGAAATAAGAGATTCATAGAAAACTTACGAATATTTGTGGTAGACTAAACTAAATATGTTCACTATAGAGGTAAGTTCACTATACAGGAGTTACTATATAGCATGATTCACAGAATTTCAGGATTTCACTACAAAAGAGTTCCACTGTACTTACTACTTAATAAGTTAGTAATATTGAGTATGAGCTTTAAATATCTATAAAGGTCCCCTCCGGCCACTCTCCACTCCAATACGTAATTTAAGTTGTTATTCTGATTTTTCTTCTGACCTCCGAATTTCATGCAAAGAAAAATGAAGACCAACTCTGGTGTCATAACAGTGCAAGGCAATGGATCCATATTAAAGTATCCAAGTATCTAATTGAATACTTCTTAAGTTTTTACTATTAGTTTTCAAATTTTCATTTATATTACATCATTTTTGATTAATCCGATCTAGAGAACTGATAATATAAAAACATTTATCATTTTGTTTGAATATGATAGTACTAGATACCGCATTATGGTATTCCTATACTCTATTTGCTTAACTTTTTCTTCTATTCAATATATTAGAAAGGTCAGACAGTGAAGATTACTGTGAATATTTCTCAAAGTTATTTATAATATTATAATACCTATATATAAATTATAATCAATTCAATTTTAAAGCGAATAGCCGAATACTTGACCTTAAATTTTCTGTTCAGCCTACCTACTTAGCCGGCAAAAGTTTGCTCATTTGAGTCATTTCAATATTTTTTTCTTTTTAAAACCTTCATTTGATATTTACATATATATGTTAGAATATGAAAGAGTGATCCGTTGGTTTGATAGCAGCAGGCAGTATGTTTCTAACCATTTAGCGGGTTATTTCTAAAGAGTTTCTGCACACAGAATAATTCACAAATTCTTTTCTGACACCTCTATGAAGCTGTTAAGAGCTCTCCAAAATAAACTGCAACGTCATTGTTGAGTCAACTGTGTGCACTGTTGAAAATGATGGCAAATGCTTACGAGCTACTGAGAAAACTGACAAGATACTGCGGTGAAACTACCAATGTACTGCGGTGAAACTGCCAAAGTACTGCGGTGAACCTGCCAAGGTACTGCGTTGAAACTGCCAAGGTACTGCTGTGAAACTGGTTAGGTACTGCTGAGAAACTGCTAAGGTACTGCCGAGAAACTGCCAAAGTACTACTGTGAAACTGCCAAGGTACTACTGAGAAAACTGACAAGATACTGCGGTGAAACTGCCAAGGTACTGCGGTGAAACTGCACAGGTACTGCTGTGAAACTGGTTAGGTCCTTAAATAATCATGAAGTGTGCATTACAATAAACTAGCGGATAAAAAATTACATAAAATGACGAAATCCAATGAGGGATGATATCATTCTAATTAATATTATAAATAAAATAAAATAAGATACGAGTATAAAATTAGATAAAAATGAAAGAAAGAGAAAATTATTTTATTGTTCAGATTAGTAATTAATTGAGTATATCTACTTATTTATATCTTTATTTTAATCAAAAACGAAAACGAGAAATAACCACAGAAAACTGTAATTGTCGGACTAATGGAGCGACTGACCAATGGGTACCGTACCAATGGGATATCGGACGAATGTGGTATCGGACAAATGGGATATCGAACCAATGGGGTGTCGGACCAATTGGGTATCGGACCAATGGGGTATCGGACCAATGTGGTTACGGACCAATGGGATATCGGACCAATAGGGTATCGGACCAATGGGATATCGGACCAATGGGATATCGGACCAATGTGGTTACGGACCAATGGGACATCGGACCAATGGGGTATCGGACCAATGGGATATCGAACCAATGGGGTGTCGGACCAATTGGGTATCGGACCAATGGGGTATCGGACCAATGGGGTATCGGACCAATGTGGTTACGGACCAATGGGATATCGGACCAATGGGATATCGGACCAATGGGATATCGGACCAATGGGATATCGGACCAATGGGGTATCGGACCAATGGGGTATCGGACCAATGGGGTATCAGACCAATGGGATATCGGACCAATGGGATATCGGACCAATGGGATATCGGACCAATGGGGTATCGGACCAATGGGGTATCGGACCAATGGGGTATCGGACCAATGGGATATCGGACCAATGGGATATCGGACCAATGGGGTATCGGAGCAATGGGATATCGGACCAATGGGGTATCGGACCAATGGGGTATCGGACCAATGGGGTATCAAACCAATGGGATATCGGACCAATGGGGTATCGGACCAATAGGATATCGGACCAATGGGGTATCGGAGCAATGGGGTATCGGACCAATGGGGTATCGGACCAATGGGGTATCGGACCAATGGGATATCGGACCAATGGGGTATCGGACCAATGGGGTATCAGACCAATGGGATATCGGACCAATGGGGTATCGGACCAATGGGATATCGGACCAATGGGGGGTATCGGACCAATGGGGGTATCGGACCAATGGGGGTATCGGACCAATGGGATATCGGACCAATGGGATATCGGACCAATGGGGTATCGGAGCAATGGGGTATCGGACCAATGGGGTATCGGACCAATGGGGTATCGACAATGGGATATCGGACCAATGGGGTATCGGACCAATGCGGTATCGGACCAATGGGATATCGACCAATGCGGTATCGGACCATGGGGTATCGGACCAATGGGATATCGGACCAATGCGGTATCGGACCAATGGGGTATCGGACCAATGGGGTGTCGGACCAATGGGGTATCGGACCAATGGGATATCGGACCAATGGGATATCGGACCAATGGGGTATTGGACCAATGCGGTATCGGACCAATGGGATATCGGACCAATGCGGTATCAGACCAATGGGGTATCGGACCAATGTGGTATCGGACCAATGGGGGTATCGGACCAATGGGGTATCGGACCAATGCGGTATCGGACCAATGGGATATTAGACCAATGCGGTATCGGACCAATGGGGTATCGGACCAATGCGGTATCGGACCAATGGGGTATCGGACCAATGGGGTATCGGACCAATAGGGTGTCGGACCAATGCAGGGTTTTTTCATCATTTCAACTTTTGTAATCTTGCGTATAGATCTCTGTTTAAGTCTATTTTAACTATGAATTACCTATTTTA